>JAMKQA010005674.1:0-15709 GCA_024699735.1 Posidonia australis
TTCATGCTAAGACACTTTAAATCTTTTTCACGTTATAATGTTTATGAAAATAAGCATAATTGAATAATCATCAAAATTAATGTAATATTTCTAACAGAACCTGTTTTTGGCATGCCGATTCTAGGCCCAAATGTGTTTCCCAAGGGCTTTCTGGATTGCTGTGTTTTGTCCCTAAAAGATGGGATTGTGGACCATCAGCGATGGTCCCCTGGGACACCTGACGCATCGCTTTGTCGAGGTTTTGGAAGAATTTTCAAAGGATATGAAAATGGTTTCTGAAATGGATTTCAAGGAAATAGTTGGCCTGGTTTGGAAAATGTTTTCCTGGTTTTCTATGTACGAGCTGAGACAGTGTGGAACCGTGTCGTCGGGACCAGGGAATGTGACAGCATTCTCGGGTATTTGGGCACGACTCCCTGGTTGAGGTCGGGGGCCGAGATACCTAAGGCTGAGGGGCGTCGAGTTCTAGAGGTATGAGACTCCTTGACTGTCGTCTCGAGGATAGGGTTGTAGTCCACGGGTTGATGTGTCTTGTGCATGACGGGGAGGTATGATACTCCTGTTGTTGCTGTGAGCACTGAGACTCGGGTGTTATCGGGCGTGGAGGTATGATACTCCCTCCTGAGCATCGTGTGTGGAGGACGTCGTGAGGAGGTGTACCCTGTGGTGGCTAGTGAGGGTGGGACATGTGCCCCATAACTGGTAGCGTCCTGAGAGACAGGACAACCTTCCTAGGGAGGGGTTGGCTTTGTGAGGGTTCTCCAGGTGGGAGAATCGCGGGACGGTGATCGCTCCTACACTGGGTGGCTTCACTGTGGTAATGCAAAACGCAGTGGTTGCTCCTCGGTGGACTGCATGTGGCTAGAGTTAGTTCACTTAACGCCGGGCTTCCTGACTCACTATGTGTGGTTTTGGCCATTGAGGGCCTTTACTTGTGGCTTTGGGCTAGTAGAGCCCTGGTTGAGGTTTTGGCCGGTGTGGGCCTTGTTTATGAGGTTTTGAGAAATGATTTGCGAAATGAATTTAAAAGGAAAATTGATTATAGTCTTGTTTTCCGTGGTTTTCGTGGGATGCGTACTAGGTGACTTTTGTCACTCATTCGTTTTTCCTCGTGTTTTGGTTTACAGGTGCAGGCGTGCAAAGGGTTAGCGTAGTACATATAGTCTGGAGTCTCCTAACCGCACACACAGATTTCTGGTAGTTAGATATTTACTGTTTGGCTTTAATTTTCCCGTAATTTAATTATTTTAAATTATTATGGAAAATTTGAGATGTGACAAAGACATTTCGTATTTGTAGTATATCTGTAATGTTTAAGTTGAAGTTGATATGGTAGTTTATTCAAATTTTTATTTAGGTCACCTATTTCTTATTCTAAGCAATGTAGAATTAAATTTTGGAGTATTACAATATTTCCCATTTGAACATCTGACGTTCTTGTCTAAGTTTACAGCCATAATCAAGTGATGTAGGATTTTATAGGTAGCTCTCACTCCTTTAAGTGTATTTTTAGTTGGTTCATGTTTTGATACAATTAGTTATGACTCAGGCTCAATTGGCTGATAATAACCTCATACCCAATAATCAAACCTAAAATGTTTAATCTAAAGTTGATATAGTAGTTGCTTTGGTCATTTAGCCTTATTTTTTACTATAAGCAAAGTTAAACTTGAAATGTTACAATATCCTCCATTTTAACATCGGACTTGCTCGTCAGAATCCACAATCATAATTAGATGATGTAAGATTTTAAAGATGGCTCTTACTCCTTTGTATATAGCACTTAGTTTTCATATTTTTAGTTAATCCAAACTCTGATAATACTTGTAATGACCCTACCCTAAGGGTATATTTGGATCCCAATTCATTAGTTATTTATTTATCTAAATTAACACAAACTCCTACTATGCACTCTGATACCATTTGTAACGATCTAGGCTCAATTGACCTATAACAATCTCAAATCCAACAGTAGGATTGAAAATGTTTAAGTTGATGTTAATATGGTAGTTGATTCTTATCTTTATTTAGTCTCATTCATTTTTTATTCTAAGCAATGCGAGACTACGTCTTGGGTTGTTACATTATCCTCTAATTGAACATTTGACATTCTTGTCAAATTCCATAAACATAACTAGGTGAAGTAGGATTCTGGAGATGGCTCTCATTTCTTTGAGTGTAGTACTTAGTTCCCATATTTCCACTTGGTTTGGCATTGATATCTTTTACAACAAGCAAGGCTTAATTGGTCCATAACAATTTTAGACCTAACAATTGGGTCTAAAATGCTTAAATTGAAGTTGATATAGTAGTTAATTCTAGTTTTTATTTAGTTCACTCATTTCTTATTCTAAGCAATATAGGACTAAATATTAGGATATTATAATATCCTTCCTTTGAATATCTGACATCCTTGTCAGAATTCACAATCATAATCAGGTGATGTAGGATTTTAAAGGTGATTCTTTCTCATTTGAGTGTAGCACTTAATTTTTATATTTTCGACTAATCCATGCATTGATATTATTTATGACGACTCCATATCTCATGAGTGTTATTATATATGTGCATTTGTTGATTTGTATGGATTGAATCGTTACAATATCTAAATGGCGGGTCTTGTGGAAATAGATTTTTATAAGGTTCTTAGGTTCAATATTCTCCTTAAAATACATATTTTCATCAATGTTTTCCATATAAAGAATTTTATTGTAATACTCTCGTTTGGCAAAAGAATTGTGTTGAATGCCTCTAGTTAGATTTATCCTCAATGGTGTCAAATGTAACCGTTATCTGCCATTAGAAAGACTAATATACTTTTAGATCGAATTTAGGTTAAAACCATTGTTGCATTACCACCTCCTCCTTCTCCTCTAAAATTTGTATGTAGACTAATTAACTAATGGTGTGTACGTGTTCTAAACTTTACAATACCACCTCTTGCCTGTCATCCTAATCTTCAATTGATAAATGGAGCGATAGAATTATAATGGACATTGTAGCTATGATGACGATCATTTCTGCAAGCTTCAGCACCAATAGTAGCTCCATGGTCCCCTCCATTGCTACTCAATGTTGGATGATTCTTCTTCTACAACAACAATGCCACCACCACCAGTGTTGACCCATCAATCCTAAATCAACAGAAGATGATCTCCAAGAAGAGAAAGATCTCTCCATTATCTGTCCTTCACCCTCTGCTACTCTAACTCTTAATAACCTCTTGAATGGCCACGATTATCCAAATAATCCTAATGGTGGTTCTACCACTACTAGTGTTGGATCCATCTCCCCTTGCATCAAATGCTACCTCAAACAATACTTCTTCTCCTCCTACAACACAATCAAATTTTGCCGCCACCACCACCACCAATCCCTTCCATTTGATTATATGTCACACTCGTTCTCTATTACTCAACATGTCGCCATCACCACTAGCCCTAATATTTCCTTGAAGCGCCCAACTTTCACCTCATGAGCCAACGTCTACCCATGTTCTTCTTATGGTAAGGTGTTCAACAAGACCCATCTCCTAGATTTGCACCATGCCACCAAGTACACCCTTATCAAGCTCACCGATAGTGACTTTGGCGAGAACATTGTCTACATCATCTTCCAAACTAGCTGGAACTGCAACAAGAGCAAGGAGACGATGATGACAACGATGGTGAACTCATCCTCCACTAACACTAATGTCATATACATCATTAGGTTACATTTGGTACATTAGAATAGGAACTGGAATGAACTAAAATGAAATAAAAAAAGTTGATCAGAATATACAAAAATAATTTTGGAATAGTTATTTCCTTGAGAATCAAATTTCCATTGAACATGAAAATTTTATTCCTTCGAAGCATGGAATTAAATTTCCATTCCAATAGGAATCAAAAAAATAATAAAAACAATATGTGCTTTCCCTCCCTTTTCCACTCCATCCTTTGTGGCCTTCCTTCTCCGCCCCCTCCCTCCTCTGCTCCCCTCTTGCTAGTTCACCATGCACGGCCGATCCTCCCCACACTTGGTGGCTCAATCGTTCTAGTCCTCCCTACACAAGAAGCTCCACCATTCCAGTCCTTTCGATGCACGACGGTGGCGACGGTTCTGTTCTTCCCCACACATGGTGGTAGCTTTGGTCTTCCTCACACACGATGGCGCCTCTAGTCTTCCTCTCACGCAGTTCAGGTAATTTCCCACTCTTAAAATCAATCTATTGTACGTTTTTGAGCACGAACAAATGGTGTATGTTTGTCTGATTGTATAGTGTATAGCTATATACACCTCCATCCTTTAGCAATTGAATATGTTTAGCATTGTTGGTTCATCGATTTTATTGTAAAATGTACAATTAATGTCTTATTCATTGATTTTATTTTTATTCATTTCTTTAATGTTTTTATCATATTTGTTTGTTTTTAGTTAGTTAGTTTTTTTTGTTTGTAGGAATTATGAACTGTAATCCTTGTCAACAATCTACAAAGGAGGGTTTGTGTACTTGGAAATACAAGGAAATCAAGTGAAAATAAATTATTTTCTCTTTGACTGAAAAGAGAAAGCAAAGGAAAATAAATTATTTTTTATTTACTATGAAACTACTATTTTTTGATGACATTTGTTGATTTTTTTTGGTGTACTATGAAAATATTATTTTATAGTGGTCTAATGTCATGAATAAACACGAACTTACCTCTTTTATTCTACTTATTTGGGGAAAAAACTATTTTAATTCTTTTTCCAGGTTGGTAGGATAATTTTGTTAATATGTAGATGTTAATATATAAATTTTGTATTTTCATTCTGATTCTGTTTTTAGTGGAAATGAATTGTCTATTAATTCCACTCTGCATTTTAATTACATATCAAACATAGGAATAAAATAAAATTATTCTATTATATTCCAGAGTTTATTATATTTCTATCTATTTTTATTCTAATGTATAAAATGCAACATTAGTATTCTAAAGATTTCAACCATACATCGAATCCTAAGGGTGTATTCCAACATTAGTATTCTAATTTATTTTACTTATATGGAAAAAATGTTATTTTGGTATTTTTCAGATTAATATGTCAATATTAATCTTTCAAATATTGTATTCCATTCCATTTCTGTTCTTATATACCAAAAAATGGAAAGGAATTATCTATCGATTCCACTATACAATTCCTTATGTACCAAACACTGGATTCCAAAGTTCATTTCATTCCTTTCTATTTACATTCCAGCGTACCAAACACAGACTAAGGATTCTCGTCTCTTAATCAGATGGTAGGTTAGTAATTTCATACTCATGTTCCTTTAAACTAAGTTAAGTTTAGAATAGGTAACGGAAACTCACGATAAGTGTATTTTGCACAGTTCTTTAGCTCAAAGTGGATATTAAAATAATATTTTTTTTATAAAAAGAAGATTGACGAAACAAATACATTCAAAAAAGAAAAGTAATGACACAAAAAACTCATTTTCAAAACTCGATCGTCTTCGAAAGAGTGCAAAGAGGACAGAGGTGGACCATCGCGATAATAATTGTACTCGGCCGCCCATGGGTCTGCCCCTTCCGTCATCCAAGAGGTAGGCCACGGGAATCATCGGTGAAGTTTATCTGATAGATATCGACGGACATCTAAATATCAAGGAGACGCGTGGTGTACATTCATCATCTATGACGTGCGCCGTTTGTTTCTGCGGTTTGTTTTCACGTTATCCGTGACGCTCTTTCCCTCTGCCAAAAACGTGTCTATTCTATCGACTGTTTCCCAATCGTCCCAAAACTACACGCAATTCGATCACTTCCAATTTTTAATTTCGTGCCTTGTCAAACCCTCGTCCCCTAGCTACCATTCCTCGGTTCCCCAGCACAAACAAGAGATTGGCGATTTCCTCAGTGCCAATTTTGGTTTCTTGCCGTGCAAAATTCTCATCTCCGTGGTCTCTCGAATCTGAGTATTTATGCCAATTACCGTGACGCCTCCCTCCTCTTAAAGAGCACACTTTCATCGTCGTGAAATGGAAAGGGCTGAGTGATTTCGTTCTTGTTTAGGCCAATAATCCTTTTTTTTTTTTTCTAATCAAGGAAAACTTAGGTAGTCCTATTAACAATCGGTGAGACCTGTTAATAAAATCTGAGGTAAGTCCATATCCACACGTTGCCCCACACCGAATATGTCAAAAAAACTGAAAATTCTGAGTATAAGGGTGTTCGTACTCAAGACCTCAAACAATAGAAGTAATAGATTAAGGTTTGTTTGAAATCTTCTACTACTTGTAGAAGTGAGATTTTATATTTTTTCTAGATGTTACAGTAGAAGTTAAATTATAAGTAACATCTAAAAATCCTGTTTAATAAATAAAGATCCATAAGTAGATGTACGATTCTAATAATATTTAAATTATATATTTACTTTCTTCTTTTCGTTCCTTTTTCTTCTCCTTCCCTCCTCCTTTAATAGTAAAGTAAATATACATCTTATTTATTCAACTTTTAGCAGAAATTTCTACAAAAACATGATTTTATATACAGATCCCTTCATCCAAAAGTTATGATTTTTGTAAGAAATGAGACAACTAAATCCCATTTGAAATTATTTTTATGATTTTCCATGATTTACCAAAAATTAACCATCCAAAAATTATTTAAAAGTGTTACCAAATGCAACCTTAGCCAATTGTACTACAAGTCAATGCTGTTTGTCTCTTTTGTGGTTAAATAAAGCACTGGAAACCAGTCAATGGTTCGAACCACCGAGTGGTATAAGTGAATATGAACCATTCAAATCCATTGAACGGCTGCTAGATGGTTTATTCCACTAAATCGAAAACAATATCCGACCTGGCAAAGTCCACTATGGAATCCAACGCAGCGTAACTAATCCTTGATTTAATTGACTCGGGTTTGCTGAACACCTCAATCCTAACGTCGGCTGTGCCTGCAGATGACTTGACTCAAAGTGGCAGTGCCAGCAAACTTCTCCCCAACTCCATTATTTCCCATCGGAAACGGGGAACGACTTGATGGTACAGAGATAGATTGATTCCAGTGCTCAAACACTATTGTGTAATTGTTGGAAAAGGCAACCTTTTGCCGTTAATTTATAAAATTTTGAGATAAATTACAATTTATTTTTCTGATTTATTTACATTTTTTAGTTTGACATTGTAAACTTTTTTTTCAATATAATTTGTCTTCCTCAATTATAGTAAATTACAATGAACGTAGCAACTATGGTGTTAAATTATTGCACGTGTTACTGTAATTTAACTATTTTAAGGTTAAATTATAATTTACTTTTTTCAACTATTCGAATTTTTCAATTTAGTATTTTAAATATTTTTTCGTTACAACTTACTTCTTTTATCTATGGTAAATTACAATGAACTGTCTTTATAGATAAATGTTGTTAAATTTTTGTTTTGTCCAATTGATTTATTCTTAATTATAAATAATCTCCTTCTCAATCACACCTCATTCAACTATAATTCTCAGTCATCAACAATCTTTCCCAGCAAATTGAAACCTTCGATTGAGATATACTTGATACTTGATGATGACCTTCTTCTGATGTTGATGGAGCTCGAGATCGTCGTCAGTTTATTAAGAAAAAAGAGAAAAAAAAGGTTTGAGAAAGAAGGAGAAATGAGAAAGTTTTGGTAGTGAAGTTGGATTTAGGATTTATGACGTAGAAAAAATGGAAGAAGATTGAGAAAATGAAGATGAGGTAGAAGAACAAATATGTTTGAAAGAAACATTGTAAAGGAAACGAAGTAGTTGAAGGAATAAGTTGTAATGAAAAAAGGTTTAAGGGATTAAGCTGAAAAACTCAAATAATTAAAAGAGATAAATGAAAGAAGAATGGAAGATAAATAAATTTATCCGAAAGAAATATTGTAGTCCTTGAAATATGACTAAAGGGACTTTGTTGTTTAACGAAGGTACTTAAAGAGAATAAGTTCTAATGAAAAAAATTTAAGATATCAAATTAAAAAATATAAATAATTAAGAAAAAATAATTGTAGTTTACCTTAAAGTGATAATGGGTTAGCATGAAGTGACCTACAAGTGGCAGTGAGTGATGGTTTGGTAAGCATGAGCTCTCACACCTTCCACGATACTATCGTGTCGAAAGAGAATTCAGGAGACGTGTGAATGTGTCGTGCCCAGTAGGTAAGTCGATAGCACCACCAACCAAGACCACCACCGCCACCGGACGAGAAATCAGCAACAAAAGGCCACCGCCGCCCATGTTGTCCATAGCTCATGGCGGCTGCTCATTTCCGCTATGCTTCTCCTCCCTTCCTACTTCCACGACGAGTTTCACACAAGCTAACTCCGCTAACGTGGAACCTTCCGACGCCAAACAAGTCAATGTCCTACAGTTCAGGGAAAGCGTAGCACATATACTATTCACCACCTCGGTCCTCCACGCGGCGAACACTAGCGACTTTTCAACCGTTGCACCAAGTCGTCGAAAACACGTTTGGTGCCTACAATCTATAAAGAAATTGAAAAGATGGAATGACCTCATCATGCATAGAGTCGGTTACGACACACACAAAAAAACGTAGCACCAAGAATTCCGTTGGGGACCTGTGGATAAGGCCTCTATGGTAATAATCAAAGACAAAAGTCGCCGACTTTCTTTTCTTTGAAGAGGTGGTCGGGAAGTGAGTGTGAAAGTGGAATCACTCCACACTCTACTCTTTCTTGACCCGCCACCACTTCTCCCACCTACGAACTTTCCATACTCCACCCATCATCAACACCTTAAATACTCCATACACGCCCCAACTCCCATGCCCACAAGAACCCAAGAAACCAACATCTCCAGGCTCTCTCACTCACAACCACCGACTCCAAGTTCACTGCTCCCTCCCATGGCCTTAGACACGACCACCACCTCGGCCACCACCTCCATGGCATCAGAGACGACGATTTCTTGCCCGGAGACCTGGGCGAAGAGGAAGAGGTCCAAGCGCCAGAGCAGATTCTTCGACCACCCACCGACTGAGGAAGAGTACCTCGCCCTCTGCCTCCTTATGCTCGCCAGAGACAACGGCCACGGTTCCATCTCTAGTGACGTTGCTGCTGCTGCTGCGCCAAAGCTGACCCACAAGTGCACCGTATGCAACAAGGCCTTCGCCTCCTACCAGGCCCTCGGCGGCCACAAGGCCAGCCATCGCAAACCCACCGCCACAACAACAACCGCCACCGTCCCCATCCCCGACGAGCTTAACTCCTCTGCCACCTCCACGACCACGGTCTTGACCTCGTCGGGAAGAATCCATCGGTGCTCCATCTGCCTCAAGACCTTCCCTTCCGGGCAGGCCCTGGGGGGGCACAAGAGGTGCCACTACGACGGTCGTGCTGCCGTGTCCTCCTCCTCCTCCTCCGGGACGAGTTCAGGAAACAGCAGGGGGTTCGATCTTGATCTCAACATCCCTCCCATCCCAGAGTTTGTGTTCGACGCTGCTGCTGCTGGTGGTGGGAGGATGAGGTGCGTGGTGGCTGAGGAGGATGAGGTGCAGAGCCCCCTTGCCATCAAGAAGCCTCGCCTCATGATTCCTGCTTGATGTTCCAATGCATCTCTTCTTCTGTTCATGTTAAAAGATTTCCTTTTTTTGTACAGTATACTTACTGTGTTGTACTGAAAAAGGTTTTTTTTTTTTCAAGACTATGTCCGATTCAATTCATTTAATTGCTGTAACTGTATCTTGTGATTTCGATCTTCAGAAAAAAACACAGATATGTGTCTTGGGCTTGGATGTATATTACAATTTACAAATATGAATCATGGGTTTGGATGTATATTATGGCAGAAAATCCGGTGTTTGATTTGATGGATCATAATTAGCTTGAGGGATTTGATCATGAGACTTTCCACTGTATGTTGTGTGAATAATACGTGTTGACTTCATCAATGAGATGCCCTTTCTTCGTTGCAGGTGGGAGTTAGATTCCAACTGCTTCAGGCTGGAAACCATCTGTCATGGCTACTCCACCACTTCGTGTCCAACTTGTAATAGTTGTATTTTCAAACAAAGAAAAAAAACACTTGTAATAGTTGTTTTATGGTAGGCACTTGATGGTCTGGAAGACGAAAGACTAAGCTTTAAGAGAGTCGGTCATTTGTACAATACCATTTGGAAATAGTCCACGTGGTCAAAGCCAGCAAGCCACAATTTATCACCGACGACTAACAATACAAAGAAAATAAATCTAGGGGACTACAAGGAAACAAGGAAGTACTTCACTCCGTCGTTGTGGATCTAAGGAGGTTTCATTCAACCTTCGTGCACGTAGGAGATGGAGAACTGTCTTTCACAAAAATTGAAGACGAGTTAAATGTCGTGGTCAAAAATGACTTGTAATATCCGTAAAGTTTATTTTATAATTATATATATTATATAATTTTATTTCTGAGTGGGTATTACTGTTCTAAGGTTCATTGTACGATTCTGTGCTTTTAGACTTAGGCCTCGTGGATGGACTTCTACTTGCATGTCCCTATGTGTCATTTGGCACTGTACATTGTGACACTGTGCATGTAGGGCTCGGGTATGAGGTCCTCGTAGGGCCCACATTTGTGGGTTGTTGGTTGTGACTAATGGTTGAGCGGAGTGGTTGGTTGCTCGTGCGGTGTGTCGGTGGTTGAGACACGCAAGTGAGTACGTTCTCAGCTACTGCAGACGCAGGCTTTATAAACCACACAGCTCTTCTCCATCGCCACCGCCGTCTTCTCCATCGCCACTGTATGTTGTGTGAATAATACGTGTTGACTTCATCAATGAGATGCCCGTTCTTCGTTGCAGGTGGGAGTTAGATTCCAACTGCTTCAGGCTGGAAACCATCTGTCATGGCTACTCCACCACTTCGTGTCCAACTTGTAATAGTTGTATTTTCGAACAAAGAAAAAAACACTTGTAATAGTTGTTTTATGGTAGGCACTTGATGGTCTGGAAGACGAAAGACTAAGCTTTAAGAGAGTCGGTCATTTGTACAATACTATTTGGAAATAGTCCTCGTGGTCAAAGCCAGCAAGCCTCAATTTATCACCGACGACTAACAATACAAAGAAAATAAATCTAGGGGACTACAAGGAAACAGGCTTTATAAATCTAGGGGACTTCATGTGGGGCCCGCATTTGTGGGTTGTTGGTTGTGACTAGTGGTTGAGCGGAGTGGTTGGTTGCTCGTGCGGTGTGTCGATGGCTGAGACGTGCAGGTGAGTACGTTCTCAGCTACTGCGGGCACAGGCTTTATAAACCGCACTGCTCTCTTCCGTCGCCACCGCCGTCTTCTCCTTCCTTCTTCTTCCTTTCCCTTCTTCCTCGACGGCGCATCCCTCCTCCTCCCCCACCTTCTTTCTCTTTCTCCCCACTCTTCCTTCTCCTTCCTTCTCCTTTCCCCTTCTCCTTCCACCTGACCTCCTCTGTTTCCCCTGTTCTTCCTTCGCACGCGCCGAGAGAGAGATCTAGGGAGCAAAGCAGAGGGCTTGGGGTGGTGCATGGAGCTTGCATGGTGTGCTCCCGTGGTCGTGGCGAGGCCGTGGTTGCCGGAGTTTGTCAGAGTCGGTTGGAGGATCGCCGAAGCCGTTTTCAGGTACGCATCTCCACCCCATGTAATAGATAGCATGAAATTGGTAGAAAATGCTAGGATTGCATGGAATCTAGGTAAATTAACTTTCCTAAAATTTATTGTGATTTATTGAGAATTTATGGCGAATTTATTGGCATTTATGATGGTTGGTGCGTTTTAGGTCATTTTGACCCTTTTGTCTTTCCGATTTTATATCTTGATGCATGGTGAATGGATTTTAGTTTTGTTTGTTGGGTTATGGAGTAGACTCGAGCATCTACACCATATGTTTTATGCAAGATTTTTGGTATTTGTTTAGAGGGTTAGATCGGAGGTTCCAGTTGGGGCGATTTCGGACGATAGGGTTTGAGTCGTTTTCTGGTTTCGCAGAATTCGACATACCGAAATGGAAATGGAATACCAAACTAGTGGATTTCGGTATATCGATTCCATTCGACATACCATTTTTCTGTCAGTTTAGGTCCTCTAGTCAAAATACAGTCGTCCGATTTTGGACGGTATACCGAATTTGGCCTGAGTGTTGACCGTTGACCTGATTCAGTCGACCGATCTATATCGGCCTACTGAATCAGGGATTTTCAGCATACCGAAATTGTTTTCGGCATGCCAATTCTGGGCCCAAATGTGCTTATAAAATGTGTTTTCCGAGGGCTTTTCTGGATTGTCGTGTTTTGTCCCTATAAGATGGGATTGTGGGCCATCAGTGGTGGTCTCCTGGGACACCTGATGCGCCATTCTGTTGAGGTTTTGGAAGAATTTTCGAAGATATGAAAATAGTTTGGAAAATGGATTTCAAGGAAATAGTTGGCCTATTTTGGAAAGTGTTTTTCTTAGTTTTCTGTGTGTGGACTGAGACAGTGTGGGACCATGTCGTCGGGACTAGGGAATGTGATGACATTCTCGGGTGGTCGAGCGCGACACCCTAGTTAAGGTTGGAGGCGGAGATACCTAAGGCTGAGGGGCGTCAGGTCCTGGAGGTATAAGACTCCTTGATTGTTGTCTCAAGGCTAGGGTTGTAGTCCACGGGTTGAGGTGTCTTGTGGCATGACGAGGAGGTATGTTACTCCTGCTGTCGCTGTGAGCACTGAGGTTTGGGTGTTGTCGGGTGTGGAGGTATGACACTCCCTCCTCGGCATCGTGTGTGGAGGACGCCGTGAGGAGGCGTACCCTGTGGTGGCCAGTGCGGGTGGGACACATACCTCGTAGCTGGTAGCGTCTTGAGAGACAAGACAGCCTTCCCAGGGAGGGGTTGGCTTTTGAGGGTTCTCCTGAGAGAAGGGAATCGCGGGACGGTGAACGGTCCTGCACAGGGTGGCCGTTACCGTGGCAGTGCAGAACGTTGGGGTCGCTCCTCAGTGGACTGCGTGTGGCCAAAGTTAGGTTGCCTGGTGCTAGGTTTCTCGACTCACTATGTGTGGTTTTAGCCATTGAGGGCCTTTGCTTGTGGCTTTGGGTTAGTAGAGCCCTAATTTGTGGTTTTGGCCGGTGTAGGCCTGATTTATGAGGTTTTGAGAAAATGATTTGCGAAATGAATTTAAAAGGAAAATAGATTATGGTTTTGTTTTCCGCAGTTTTCGTGGGGTGTGTACTGGGTGACTTTGGTCACTCATGCGTTTTCCTTGTGGTTTTGGTTTGTAGGTGTAGACATGCGATTGGTTTAGCGTAGTGCATATAGATCGGAGTTCCCTAGCCACACACACAGTTTCCTGGTAGTTTGATATTTACTGTTTAGCTTTAGTTTTCCCGTAATTTAATTTGTTTAAATTATTATGGAAAATTTAAGACGTGACACCACCATCAAAGATTTGAATGGAAAACACATTTTAAGGAGATTATGGGCTACAAAAATAGGGTGTCATTTCTTTTCCCCTTTTTTTCCCAATTTTTTCGTACCATATGATCGTGATGCGAATTGATTTCAGTTCTTATGATAGTGTATTTATATGTCCCATCTCAAAAAAAAAGGATTTATGCGGAAAATCAATTCACAATACACATCAAGAAGAACTCACTATAAGCACAAGGAATACAAAATATATTTTTTCTCTTCATTTGTCGTCTTTGCATTCCTTACACCTCTCTCTAAGCTAACTCTCGTTGCACCAAAAAAGCATAGTTCATTCAATTTGTGTCTATTACTACAATTAAAGGATTCTAGGTTCAAACACCATCGTTGTAGGATTTTTTCTTATTAAAAGAAAACATTCATTACAAGGATACAATGTGTAATGTATGAGTCTAAATACACAATTCATCCAAGAAGTACTCAGATATATAAGAACCTGAAAAAGAACTTTTAGTGACCTAAGATGAAGAGAGAGATTGTTAAGCATTAGAAGCCTAAAGTGTGCGACTTGAATGAACTATGCTTTTTTGGTATGAGTCTAAAGTGTGTGACTTACTAGATGGTGAAAATTAAACATTAGAAGCCTAGAGAGACTCTGCAATCTCTAGATATTTCAATTTAGACATAGAAGTGTATCTCTATGGACTTTGTGACAGGATTCCCTTAAACCAAAAGAAAGAATGACACAATATGGGTAATCATCAATTGGTTCACAAAGCATTTCTTGCCTATAAAGGTAAATCTTCCATTATTACAACTGGCAAAGTTGTACGTGTCAGAAATAGTTTAATTACATGGAGTGTCTATGTCGATCGTATCTGATAAAGATACATGATTTACATTGAGGTTTTGGAGGACATTGCAAGAGACATTTGCTACGTGTCAGAAATAGTTTAATTACATGGAGTGTCTATGTCGATCGTATCTGATAGAGATACATGATTTACATTGAGGTTTTGGAGGACATTACAAGAGACATTTGACATTGTATTGAATTACAACACCACCTTCCATCCTCAAATAGATGGTCAAACCGAAAGGATTATTCAAACACTGGAAGATATGTTAAAGGCTATGCTTTGAATTTTAAAGGAAACTAGGAGGAACATTTGCAACTAATTTAGTTTACCTACAACAATAGTTATCATTCCAACATTGAAATGGTACTGTATGAAACTTTGTATGGTAGATCATGTAGAACACTCACTTGTTGGAGCAAAGTAGGCAAACATTAGCTTTTGGGCCCAAAGATAATATAGCAAATATGCAGATAGAGTAGACTTAATTCAAAAGAGGCTGGTAGCTGCACAAGATAGACAAAAGAACTATACCGATAGGAGGTAGAGACCTTTAGAATTCCAAATAGGAGACTGCATTTTCCTAAATGTATCACCAACTAAAGGGATGACATTATGACAAGATTTGACAAGTAGGGAAAACTAAGTCCTCCCTACATAGTACCCTATAGGATTTCAAAAAGGGTTGGTGAAGTCGCTGTAGACACTCCGATTTTGCAGTCACTTGGCAGCAGGCTCTTCTAGAAGATGCTTTGGTTGCAACCACCACCCCTAAACCCTAACTCCACCAAAACCCTCAAGCCCACTTAAGCCCACATAAGCCCACTCTAACCTAATCAAAGCAAAAAATCAATAATTAAGAATCAAAATCAAATAAAATTCATTTAAAACATTTAAAACCCTAATTAATTAAGTAAAACCATAATTAAAACCAAAATTAAACAAAACCCACCTAAAAACATTTAAAATCCTAATTTATCAAGTGAAAACCTTAATTAAAGTCAAAATCAAATAAAATACATCTAAATTCACTTAAAATCCTAATTAATCAAGTGAAAACCCTAATTAAAGTCAAAATCAAATAAAATCCATTCAAATCTCTCTAAGCCATTTAAATTCAAGGGAAAAAACCTAAATTAAACTCAAAACCCTAAAGTCACTTAATTAAGTTAAAAACCCTAATTTAAACCCAAAACATTAATTAAAATCCAAAAAACCCTAATTAAACTAAAAAACCATGATTAAAATCCAAAAAACCCTAATTAAACTAAAAACCATGATTAAAATCTAAAAACCCGAAATTAAACTCAAAATTCTAATTTAAAAACAAAAACCCTAATTAAACTAAAAAACCCTTAATTAAAACCCAAAAACCTAATTTAAACTAAAAAACTCTAATTAAAATCCAAAACCCTAAAAAACCCCTAAAATAAATAAAATCCAAATTTGAAGTTAACTAAACCTTAAATCAC
>JAMKQA010005675.1:0-14716 GCA_024699735.1 Posidonia australis
GTTGCCTATGGATCTCTATTTATAGGGATCTATCAAAGGGTAACTCATGAGAAACGAAGGGCCTTGCAAACGAAAAGCCTCGAATATTCCTTGGCACATTCGTTTGCAAGGGTAATAGCCCGGAAGACGGAAGGTCAGCAGCCGCAATCTGGAAAAGGCTGGGCGCCTGCTTGGTGAGCCAGTGATGTGCGCTTGCTTGGTGCACCTACAAGGTGCACCTATGAGGTGCGCCTATAAGGTGCGCCAATCCAGCTCACAGATTTCACCGATTTGGGCTCTGGCTTGCTAATAGGTTTGGGGCTTGGTTTAAGGGTGGATCACATCCAAAGCAACATACGGATACTCATCTCCGGGTCACCTCAAAATCAGGGTGTCTACACCATGCATTGGAAGGGGAGCACTGATGGAGCAATGTTCTTCAAGAGTGTTAGAAACCCTTAGAACTTGCGATCCTCCTAAAACCCAATCAAATCAAACTTATCTTCTTTTATTCTAATCCGAGCAATCTCTCAAACAAGAAGCCACAACAAAATTACCTTTTCATTTACCTTAGTTATGCCCTATTGAAGTATCACTCCACATGATTGACATGGTCTCAACATTGGCTATGACACGTAGCCCTGGCTTGACCAAGCCATGGCTAAGCCTTCAATATGTCGGCATCCCTTAATTATCCTTTTATTTCCTTTAGTTTCTACCTCGTTGAAGTGTCACTCTACATAGTAGACATGGTCTCGACACGGGTTGTGACACATAGCCCTGGTTTGACCCTACCATGCTTAAGCCTTCAATATGACGACACCCATAGTTTATAGAACCACTTGGTTGCACAACCATGTCCCGAAACTAAGTCAATTCATTTTCTAACCTTTTGACTGTGCGACCATGTCCCAAAACAAATAAGTGTAGACTTTTTGGAATCCAAGGTGGATCATTTGAGAGTGAGCTCCCCACTTCAAGAAATGCTCAATGGGGCTATCATTCTTACCTTAGAGCCAATCTTGTTCCAAGTTCAACTCCAAGGAGGGGCATCTGTAGAAATCCCATTTTCGCATTTCTCAGAGTTCACTTAAGATAAGAACCCTTGAGGCGTCCTAGATCACGTGACTAAGGATCTCTAACCCTTTTTCCAGATTTTCCCATGGAATTTCTGAAGTTTTCCAGGTTTTAATGCATCTCTATGGAATAAGATATAAGATAGGGGGTAAATTGTAAAAAACCAGGATATTGCCTATCTAAGAGGCGACAAGTGCCATATCAAATGGTGACGAGAAAACTGGACTTCTCTCTCTAGATAATTTGTCATCTTGGCTTTAATATAATATATAAGATATTTATAAATGTTATCATGATTATTCTCATAATTATTATAATTTCTATAATTTTCTAACATTTAAATATATATGCATATCATATAAATCAATATAAATGCCAAATAATTCCAAACAATTATTGAATTTCGGATGACTTGATAATTAAGATCACTTATCTTTATTTTTACCAAAAATGAGATTTTATGAAAAGTTATCACATTTTAATGTTATAGCTTATATTTAATTCATGAAAATGCTAAAAAAATAATGATAAAGTCCAAAATATCCAAATGATTGCCAATCTATTTGAAAAACACATCATTGATTTTAATTAAGTTTTCACATAATTATTAAAGATATGATTTTCAAATATAGTTTAGTTAACATTTTAAGTGAATTTTGAATTTGAAAATTAATTTGAAATATCTTTCAATTACAAATGTGATTTTTCAAGATTGATTTGGTCAATATTTGATAATAGATTTGTAATAGATATTTTAAGATCTTAATTTTCAAAATTATGCCTTTTTGATAACTCGTTGCCACATGGACCAGTGACTAGTTAACGTGGCAGATTTTTTGCCATTCAGCTACTGATTCATCGTGTGCACAGAATCAAGGTTCTTTTGACTAGTCACCTATATTAGTGGTGACTCGGAGATTCGATCGACTCTCCTATAAGTGACGATATCTATAAAGGACTTTTTTGCAATATTTTATGAGTTTAATCTTAGCCCTTGATCTATATCTTGTCTTTGACAAAATCCCCAGCCCCCAAACTCTATAAATTGACTCCTAGGTTAAACGTTTGAGGGGAGGCACTTTAAAAATCCTAGGAGCCATTATTGAAACTCTAGAGCTTAGTGAGGAGAGAAATATGAGAGAGAGAGATAAAGAGCTTTTCATCCCCTTCTTCCGTGTCCAAATCCCTAGAAGCATAGATCCACTGGAGATTCAGCCTCTTTTCTAAAGCCACAACGCATCTCTGGAGCTCCATCAGGCCTCAACTTCCCCATCCACTACACAATGTACGAGTTTGAAGGGAGTATCTTTCAACTATTGCATTTTTCTTTTAACATAAATCCATTACATGTTATTAATATAGCCCATGGCATATGCATGCATGGACAACCCCTCAATTAGTATTAACCTAGTTATTCATGTTGTTTGTTTCTTTCTCTGATTCTATTTACTACACCTAGTCTAATCGGTATCTGTTTTTCTAGTTTGTTTTGAAGGGAAGGGTTACTACATTGCATGAGGAAACCACTGAGCAATATCCTACCGTTAATCTAGTGAACCGAGAACCCACATCATCGCAACGTCCACACTCTCGTAAGGTACCTTGTCAACCAACGAAAGCGAATTGACAAGTGGCGATCACAAAGGATCATCGAAGTAAGTGGACATGACCATGATTCTTCATTAACACCCCATAAATCCATCCAAAAATATGTTTTAATTAACCACAAGTACACAACGTACTTTGTAGTACGTATGTAAGTATAGGTTGATCCCATAGAGAAATGTGTTTTAAAGACAAATATTTATTATCAATTATTGGAAAGAGTTTGAGAGAGATGATGTTTAAAAACTAAAACTAGATTATCAATATGCAATCAAATTAATTAAAACCTAGGGTTTCGAATCTAATTATGTGTCATTGAGAATGCATAAGTAAATTTACTCTATCTTTTGTTTTAGATCTCAATATTTAATTAAATGATTTTTACCCTAACAAGTATATACTATATGCTATGCATCATAGAATATCAAGTAAGGAATAAAAACACTTAGAGTCAAATAAATCAAATGATATATGATATACCTGAGATTATATACATAACCCTCAAATCATTCTTCCTTAAGTATAGACTAAAAAGATTAATTTAATATTAGCATATCAAAGTTTGTCGATTGATGAGCTATCTATATAATATACATCCAGTCTACATAATCCTAACAACATAGTACAAGAGAAAGAACAAAACTTAATCATAACATCTCATTTCATATAAACTTCATCTCAACCCTAGAATTAAAAACTTAGCAAAACATGATAGCAAGAAACATCAAAATAAATGATAATGAAGGAGAAATGCAAGACATAATTTAGGGAAAAAGAATGAACTTATATTAATAAAAACCTGAGATTACAACTGGAACAATGCTAGAGAGTCTTCCACAACAACAAAAAAAATTTCTAAGACTAAAAGGTGGAAGCCCCCTTATAGATATATACAAGGGGTTCTTTTATAAACTATAAGGGCTTGCTTACATCAGATATAAATCTGAATACAAAATTTCATTTTTAATTTTGAATACAAGATATTTATAACTAAGAGTTATATCAACCAAAGCCCAAGTCAAAAATATCCTATGTTGGTGCCTGGGAGGCGCCGAATTTGCATCTGGATGCATGGGAGGTGCCTACGTTAACAAGGATATACTCTGACTTTTTTTTTGGGCAAAAAATAGTAACCTTAATTAAAATGAAAAGGAAGTTACAAGCACATAGGCTACAAGAAGATTTAGAAAAATCTAAATCTTAAAGTACTCTAGGGACCACTCTCCCCTATTATTCAAAAATAATATTCCTAGAAACAACAAAGAAAGCAACTACTAAACCAAATATCTAGGGCGACATATGTGTAATGAACACAATGTCAAACATCTTCCACCTCAAATCCCAAAAACGTGGCCCTTGTAAGAAAAAAGGAGAAAGGAGTAGGAATTTGTTCGAGTACTCAACATAATCATCATAATCCTCTACCAAGAAAGAAAACCCTACTATATTCTCTGACAAATAGATGGAATCCCCCATCTTTCTAGGTTGCATACGCCACACAATTCCCTAGGTAGATCAAAGAAAGAAAAATACAATGTGGTCATTTTCAAGTCCCCTCCCAATTTAGCCAAATAATCAGTAGCAAAATTACATTCCCTATAGCAATGAGTAAAAGTAATAGAGCCAAACATGGGATGTCTTTGAATCAACTTCACCCATTTACTGCACTTCCATTGCACCGAACCCTTACCTGTAAGGATTTACTCTAACTTCTTCCACTTATTAGTTGATATTTTTCCTAGTATTTATGCACGTGGAAAATATGTGTTTGATCTCTTAACATAGCTCTAGAATTTTCCATACAAAAATCTCTTCTTTTTTGGCATAATTATTCTTTTTCTTCCTTTTTTCCTATATTCTATCTAAGTCATTAGGTTCTTGCAAAATTTACATAAAACACCTCGAATAGCATTATTAATATACAAAGAAGATAAATATGGAAATAAAATATGTATGAATTATGAGTTAATCAAGACATGCTCTCACTTTCAAATTGAAATGTCTAGAGGTTGTAGAGTACTTCTAGGCCTTTGGTACTCAATCTTTACCAACTGGTTGGTTACACACTTTGCTACATGCTCAGCAATCTCTCTCTTCATTCCAGGTCACCAAATGTTCCTTTTCAGATCTTTGTACATCTTGGTGCTTCCTGGATGAATTGTGTATTTAGATCGATGGACCTCATCCAGCAATCTCTACTTCAATTCTTCCACCTGAGGTACATACCATCACAAATCATATCTGAGCTTACTGTAAACACTCCGATTTTGCAGTCATTTGGTGGTGGACTTCTAGGATAATGCTCTAGCTGCGATGGACTCAACTTGACCATCTAAACCCAAAAACAAACCAAAACCTATCCTAAAGCCCAAACCAAACACCACAGGCCTAAACATAAACCAAAACCAAAACCAAGCCCAAATGTAAACCTAATAAAAAAAAACTAAATCCAAAGTTAAACCCAAATGTAAATCTCAAAATAAAACCTAAACCTAAAAAGATAAAATAAACTAAAAACAACACTAGCAAAAGTAAACCTGAGCATAAAAGAATAAAAACAAACTAAAACCAAAATAAAACCTAAGCCTAAAAAGATAAAATAACCAAACCTAAAACAAACCTACAAAAAAAAAAATAAACCAACACCAAAACAAATTTAAACCAAATCAAAAGATAAAAATGAGCACAAACCCAATAAGCCCACACCATAAGGTAGCCCAACCCAAATCCTATTCCATGACCACCACTTACTTAAACCCATCCCATGTAACCCTAATGGGAACTAATCCTCACCGCCCATGCAAACTCTAGGATACATCCTATGCTTCCCATGCAAAACCCTACCCTATATAAAACTACCCACATAAGAAGAAAAGGTAGCGGGAGAACTTTGGAGTTTGGGAGAAGAAAGGGAGACATGTAAGAGATAGAGAGAGAGAGAAGGAAACCCAAAGAAAAAAAGAGAAGAAAAACACCCAAAAGGCCCTAGCCTCCACGTGAAAGAGAGGAAGAGAGGGATGTCCATCACAACCCAAGCCATCCTCCATGTTCCATTGCCACCACCATCACTGGAGGACATTGAAAACCATCCACAACACAGGTATATCCTTCTACCCTTGTAGAACTCATATATTTTCATTGTTTGCATGTTTTATCATAAATCAGTGTATATTTGATGGTTTTCTCGCCATTTTGTCTCTGTTTTACGTGTTTTCTAGCGATGGGTCACTATCCACGTAAGACTGTCAAACTTCGGGCGTGAATGGTGATCTCTCTCCCTCGTTTTCACATGCGTACGTCTCCCTCCACTCCAGCAGTCCACACAAACCCAATAACCACGTCCAAAGCCAGCCCCTTCGACCCACACCCAATGCCATCTCCACAGTCCTAGAAAAAACCAAACCCATGCAAAGCATGTAGAGAGAGACACCCCATGCGCACCTAAATGTCCATAACCTAGTCACCTTCATTCTCCTTCCCACCACGCAAGCCCATGTCCACCACGAACTCGACAAATCCCACGTAGCCTTCCCCCCAACCCTTAGTCCACCATCCTCTTTAACAACCCAATAGTAGACTCTCTGCTTCAAAATCCTAGCCCAACCTTCCAACATGATAGAGAGAGAGAAAAAGGAAGAGAGAGAGAGGAACCAAACATCTACCAAACCCACAGACCCAAGCATCTAGGAGAGAGAGAGAGCGAGGGAGATAATAGGTTTTGCAACCCGAGGGCAACCTTGCATGCGAGAGGAGGAAGATGACCTCCAGTAGTTGTAACGAGAGGCGACTGACCTCGTTGCCACACCCATAGGCGACGAGACTAGGCGCTTGTCACTCAAGGGACAGATGATTTTCAGTACATTTTTCCTACAAGCTCAGTTTTTTTTATTGTTTGAGTTGATTTTTATTGCCTACAGTAGCGATTCGAAAAAAAAAATGATAACATTCCTATCCACTGTTATTTTGGTTTTTTAACAGTTTCTAAGTTTTTTTTATGTCCGCCAATATGGTGGAAACTAATTACTTGACAGCAAGGTTATAGTTTATTCAGTTTCTCAATCTGGTTTGACTGACTAAGCAAAGAGAACCCAGGCCGATGCAAGTTGCCTATCCATACTTTGTCTCAGTTGTGATTACTAGGTCAAGGAGCCTCAAGTGTCCTAGGGGCTTGATTCAAACTTCACCATTCTCCTTAAGTCTGTAACAAACCCTAGTAGAAGATTGATATGTTGTTGTTTGGTGTTTATGTAATACCTATAAAATTCATTTTGTAATTATTTACATTTTAATGAATTTATTCCTGGACGGGTGTTACTATTCCGAAGTCTGGTGTGTGGTTTTGTGTTTTCGGGCTTGGGCCTCATGGACCAGCTTCTGATTGCGTGTTACTGTGTGTGGTTTGGCACAGTGCATTGTGGCACTATGCATGTGGGCCCAGATGTGGGTCCATGTGGGGCCTGCATTCGTGGGCCTGTTGGTGGTGTGAGTTGGTGAGCTCGTGTGGCTTGTAATAGGCAGGATGTGCGGTTGTGCACGTGCTCAACTACCACCTTCCATGGCTTTATAAGCCCATGCGTGCAGTCGACTAGCTTAGCCTTCCTCTCCTCCTTATTCTCCTTCGCTTCCTATCCTGAGCACGCCACCTTCCTTCCTTTCCCCTCCCTCCACTCACCTCCTCCTCCTTCTCGACACACACACTCTCTCTTCCACTCTCCCTCCTCCCTTGCTTCTCCCCTCCTCTATTCGGCGTGCTCAAGGGCCAACGACGGTGTGCGGTGGCGTGTGGTGGTGTGTGGAGCTCTAGTGTTGCGTCCCCAAGGTTGAGGAAGCCCTGTGGACGTCGTGATTGCCGAAGTTGGCCGGAGGATCACTGGAATGTGCATTAGAAGTACGCATCTCCAACCCTAATGCCCCACATTTTCCATAATAATTTAAAACAAATTAAATTACGGAAAAATGAAAGCCAAACAGAAACTATCTAACTACCAGAAACCTGTGTGTGTGGTTAGGAGACTCCAGACTATATGCACTACGCTATACCAACCACATGTCTGTATTTGCAAACCAAAACCACAAGAAAGACGCATGAGTGACAAAAGTCACTCAGTACGCACCCTAAGAAAACCACGGAAAATAAAACTATAATCTATTTTCCATTTAAATTCATTTCGCAAACCATTTTCTTAAAACCTCACAAACCAGTCCTACACTGGCTAGAACCACAATAGGGGCTCTACTAGCCCAAAACCACAAGCAAAGGCCCTCAATGGCCCAAACCACACATAGTGAGTGAGGAAGCCCAGTGCCAGGCAGCCTAACTTTGGCCACACGCAGTCCACCGAGGAGCAACCATGGCATTCTACATTGCCATGGTGAAGCCACCATGTGTAGGAGCGATCACCGTCTCGTAATTCTCCCTACCTTAAGAACCCTCACAAAGCCAACCCCTCCTTGGGAAGGCTGTCCTGTCTCTCAAGACGCTACCAGTCACAGGGCACGTGTCCCACCCGCACTAACCACCATAGGGTACGCCTCCTCACAACGTCCTCCACATACACTGCTTAGGAGGGAGTATCATACCTCCACACCCGATGACACTCGAGCCTCAGTGCTCACAGGGATAGTAGGAGTATCATACCTCCCCGTCAAGTCACAAGACACCTCAACCCACGGACCTCAACACTAGCCTTGAGACGACAGTCAAGGAGTCTCATACCTCAAGGACCTGACACCCCTCAGCCTCAGGTATCTCCCCCTGACCTCAACCAGGGAGTCGCGCCTGACTACCTGAGAATGTCGTCACATTCTCTGGTCTCGACGACACGGTCCCACACTGTCTCGACCCGTACATAGAAACTCAAGAAAACATTTTTTAAAACAGGCCAACCATTTCTTTGAAATCCATTTTTCAAAATCAATTTTCATATCTTTGAAAACTCTTCCAAAACCTCGGCAAAACGATACATCAGGGGTCCCAAGAGACCACCACTGATGGCCCACAATCCTAATCAATGGGGAAAAGCAAACCAATCTGGAAAACTCTCGGGAATCATATTTCTATAAACTCATTTGGGCCCTGATTTGGCATGATGAAAACCCCTGGTTCGATAGATCAATCTGGATCAGTCGACCGAATCAGGTCAATGGTCAACACTCAGGCCAAAATGGGTATACCAAAAATGGTTTGGTCGACCGAAATCTCTTGATTCAGGAGACCGTCCAAAATCAAACGATCGAATTTCGACCAAAAGACCTAATCTAACAGAAAAACGACATACCAAAATTGTTCGGTATGTCGAATTCTACGAAAAATAGAAAACGGTCCAAACCCTACAGTCCCAAATCGCCACAACTGGGACCTTCAATCGGACCCCCTAAACAAACACCAAAAATCTTGCATATAACATAAGATGTAGACCCTCGAATCTACTCCAAATCCCAACAAACAAAACTAAAATTCATTCACCATGCATCGAGATATAAAATTGCAAAGGCAAAAGAGTCAAAAGGACCCAAAATGCAACCACTGGCATAAATGCCCATAAATCCACCATAAATTCTCATAAAATCACAATAAATTCTAGGAATGTAAATTTACCTAGATTTCATGCATCCCTATTCATTTTCATGCTCTCTATTATAGGGATTGGAGATGCATACCTAAAAATGTGCTTCAGCAATTCTTTAGCCAACTCTGGTGACCATGACGCAACCACGACCACAGGAGCACTCCACGCGAGCTCCACAAGCCACTACTAGCCGTCGTACAACATCATTGGCCCTCGAACACACTGAGCAGAGAGGAGGTCGTAGGGAGGAGAGGAATTGGGGAGGGAGAGTGGGAGAGAGAGAGAAAGAGAGAGAGATGGGAAAGGAGGTGGGGTGAGATGGAGGGAGAGGGAAAGGAAGTGTGCTCGAGACGAAGAGGAGTGCGTGGGGAAGAACGAAGAAGCTTGGGTCATTCATGGCAGAGGCCTCCAGCTTAAAAAACCACCTTGGGAGAGTAGGTGGCCGTGTGCAAGCAACCAATCAGCCACATGCATACCAACCTCCCTCAACTACCAGCCTTGCCAACCACCGCACGGACCCAACAACCCACCACAACCAAGAGACCAACTGCTAGCCTCAACCACCAGCCCATGAATGTGTGCCCAATGCAGACCCCACACCTAGGCCTCACATGCACAGTGCCAACCACGCACAGGGATAAGCAAATAGAAGCCAACCCACTTGGCGCAAGCCGAAAAGTACAAAACCACACAACGGGCCTTGGAACGGTAACACCCGTCCAAGAATAAAAGTCATAAAATGTAAATAATTACAAAATGAATTTTACGAGTGTTACACTCTATAATAAAGAGCATGAAAATGGTAGAAATTATTAGGATTGCATGATATCTAGGTAAATTTACATTCCTAGAATTTATTATGAATTTATGGAAATTTGTGGTGGATTTACGAGCATTTATGCTGGTGGTTGAGTTTTGGGTCGTTTTGACCCTTATGTCTTTGCGATTTTATATCTTGATGCATGGTGAATAGATTTTGGTTTTGTTTGTTGGGTTTTGGAGTAGACTCGAGGGTCAACATCTTATGTTTTATGTGCAATTTTTGGTGTTGATTTTGGGGGTCCGATCGTCGGTCTCATTTGTGCAATTTTGAAGAGTAGGATTTTAGGCCATTTTCTGGGATTCGCAAAATTCGACATACCGAAGTGGAAATAGCATACCAAATCAGTGAATTTAGGCATATCGAATCCATTCAACATACCTTTTTTCTGACAATATTGGTTCTCTAGTCGATTCAGCCTATCAAATCCTTCTGGTCAATCGATCCAGTGAATCAGAGATAGAACGGCATGCAAAATCAATGGGTTTGGGCATGCCGAACCTATTTTTTGACATGCTGAACCAAGGCCCAAATATGTTATAAAATCTAACTTTCCATGGTTTTTCAGATTGGTTTGCTTGTCCCATTGAGATGGGATTGTAAGCTTTCAATGGTGGTCCCTCAGGATACCTGATGTATTGTTTTGTTGTGGTTTTGGAAGAGTTTTCGAAGATATTAAAATGGTTTGAAAATGATTTCAAAGAGATGAGTTGGTGGATTTCAAAAATAGTTTTCCTACTTTTCTATGTGCGGATAGAGATAGTGTGGGACCATGTCGTCAGGACAAGGGAATGTGACGACATTCTCGGGTGGTTGGGCGTGATTCCCAGGTCGAGGTTGGGGGCTGAGATACCTATTGCTGAGGGGCATCGGGTCTTAGAGGTATAAGACTCTTTGATTGTCGTCTCAAGGCTAGGGTTGTGGTCCATGGGTTGAGGTGTCTTGTGTATTGATAGGGAGGTATGATACTCCTGCTGTTGTTGTAAGCACTGAGGCTCGGGTGTTGCCGGGTGTGGAGGTATGATACTCCCTACTGAGCATCGTGTGTGGAGGACGCCATGAGGAGGCATACCTTATCATGGCTAGTGTGGGTGGGACACGTGTCTCATAGCTGGTAGTGTCTTGAGAGACAAGCAACCTTCCCAGGGAGGGGTTGGCTTTTTAAGTGTTCTCTAGAGAGGGAGAATTGCAGGACGGTGAATGCTCCTACACAGGGTGGCTGTCACTGTGGCAGTGCAAAACACCATGGTCGCTCCTCAACGGACAGCGTGTGGCTAGAGTTTGGTTACCTGGCGTCAGGCTTCTCGACTCACTGTGTATGGTTTTGGCCATTGAGGGCCGTTGCTTGTGGTTTTGGGCTAATAGAGCCCC
This sequence comes from Posidonia australis, assembly GCA_024699735.1. Lineage (NCBI taxonomy): Eukaryota > Viridiplantae > Streptophyta > Magnoliopsida > Alismatales > Posidoniaceae > Posidonia > Posidonia australis. The sequence goes on from JAMKQA010005675.1 coordinate 11,422, forward strand.
AATTGTTGTTTTGGTCGGTGTGGGCTTGGTTTGTGAGAATTTGAGGAAATGGTTTGCGAAAAGAATTTAAAGGAAGAAAATTAATTATGATTTGCTTTTTGTGGTTTTCTTAGGATACGTACTGGGTGACTCTGGTCACTCATGCGTTTTCCTCATGTTTTTGGTTTGTAGATGCAGGCATGTAGAGGTTTAGCGTAGTGCACATAGTTCGGAGTCTCTTAGCCACATACACAGGTTCCTAGTAGTTAGATATTTTCTATTTAGCTTTAATTTTCCCATAGTTTAAATTTTTAAAAATTATTGTGGAAAATTCAGGGTGTTACAGTTGGTATCAAAGCTCTAGGTTCACTAGGTCGTACTTGTCTAGTGCTATACCTAGGGTGTCCGGTCAAGAGACTCCATAGATTTTGCATGCATGGTAAAGTCTACACCTAGCTTCTTCATGGTTTTCTGGTTATTGCTTTGTCTATGGTGTAGGTACTTTGCCTTTCTCTGGCAGGATGCCTCCTCGTGGTCGTAAGGGCAAGGCCTTGTCGAGGAGACCAAGCCTCGAGAGGACATAGGTGAATGGAAGGCAGTTCGTGCGGAACTGAGGAGTTTAGCACATAGGATCTTTCACATGTTCAATAAGAATAGTGTCAGCGAGCTGTCGGGTGACACGTGGCTGAACCAGTTCACAAAACTTCATCCGCCATCATTCAAGGGCAAGGTTAGTGTTGAGAAGAGTGAGGCCTAGTTGGAGAAGGTGGTGAAGATGCTGGAGAACATGGCGTGCCCAAAGGAGCATTGGGTGCAGCTGGCGACCTATCTGGTGGATGGTGAGGCAGATAGGTGGTGGAAGTTTGTTTGGCGGATGAAGTTTCTGGACTCAGTCACTGTCAGCATCCAATGGAAGGATTTCGAGGTGGCCTTCTATGACAAGTATTTTCCCACTCATGTGAAGGAGCAACTTCGCCTAGATTTCCGAAGTTTGGAGCAAGGCACGATATTGGTGCTCAAATATGACACTGAGTTCACCCAACTGGAACGTTTTGCTTTTGCTTGTAAGTCTGACGAGGAGTGGGCGTAGAGGTTTCTGGACGGTGTGAACCTAGGGCTACGGGTGAAGGTGATGGGCTGTCGGTGCCAGACTGTGGAGAACATGGTTGGGATGGCTTATCGCTTCGAGGTCGAGCATCAGAAGTTTCTAGAGAGTCATCCCAAAGGGAAGGGTAAGTCTTCTTTTACCTCTTGGTTCTCTTTCTTTGGTCCTCCAAGTGCCAGTAGTTTAGGTAGCCCTGAGAAGAAGCAGAAGGCGAGGTCCAGTGTCCCCTTTACAGACTGGTAGAGTTTCGTTGGGAGTAGCGGAGCTGGCCTAAGTTAGACATGGTCTAGTGCTCTCGGTGGGAATCAGTGCTTCAATTGTGGTCAGGAGGGCCACATCGCTACATATTGTCCCCATCCTCGATGAACCTCAGGCCTAGTGCTATGCTATAATTGTGGGAAGGCAGGACACATTTAGAGATCTCATCTAGAGCTGCCAAAGAAGGCAAGAAGTGTGCCACAATAGCCAACTAGGGGACGAGTGTTTACCATTGTAGCTCCAAGCATTGGGTCTTCGGGAGCTGTTGTTGAGGGTAAGGATGAGTAGTTGGTTCTGTAACCTTCTGAGATTTGTTGTAATCTCTTTGTAATCTAGACATCTGCCTGATTGTATGGATCTGTGGTGTTGTTTTGTTTGGCCATCAGGTTCTTCTATTGTGGTTGGTCGGATGGCCAAAGTGTTGTTTGACTCAAGGAGTTCTTCCTCCTTTATCTCTGAGTCTTTCGCGGTGGAGTTGGGAGAGAGACCAGCTAGACTGACCTTTCATTTCAGCATGGTGACGTCGTTAGGGGAGCACAATTTAGCATGGAGGTATCTACAGTCTGTCGACTTGATGCTGAATGGCAGAGAGTTTGACGCTAGCCTGATTGTGATGGATGTGTAGGAGTAAGATGTGATACTTGGCATGGATTGGTTGGTGCAACAATCCGCTTTAGTCGACTATGCTCGGAGGAGAGTTTATTTGGGTCTCCTGATGATGTGTGTTTCTTTGTGCAAGGTGGGTGTCAGGGTGAGCCTAAGCTTGTCATTTCAGCTATGAAGGCTTATAAGTCTTTGGTCAAGGGTTGCATGGGGTATCTAGCTAGTATAGTTACCTCCACTTCTCCTGAGTTGGGTGTTCACAACATCTCCGTGGTGTGTGAATATCCCAACGTTTTCCCTAATGATTCGCCTAGTATGCCACCTCACAGGGAAGTAGAGTTCTCTATTGATTTGATCCCTGATTCTGGTGTTGTGTCGAAGCCTCCCTATCACATGACGCCAGCAGAGTTGCAAGAGCTCAAGACTTAGTTGCAGGAGTTGCTACACAAGGGGTTTATCTGGCTGAGTGTATCTCTGTGGGGAAAGCCTATCTTGCTCGTCTGTAAGAAGGATGGTTCGCTCCAACTATGTATAGACTATGGGATGTTGAACCAGATCATGGTGAAGAACAAGTATCCCTTGCCTCACATTGATGACCTATTCAACCAGTTGCAGTCTACATCTATGTTCTTGAAGATTGATCTGAGGTCAGGGTATCACCAGTAGAGGATACGAGACTCAGATATTCAGTAGACTACTTTCCGAACATCGTACAGGCATTACAAGTTCACGGTCATGCCTTTTGGCTTGACCAATGCATCAACTGCGTTTATGGATTTGATGAACAGGATTTTCAGCTCTTTTCTGGACCAGCTTGTTGTGATTTTTGTTGATGATGTGCTGGTCTACTCCTCTGATGTTGAGACTCACACCTTGCACCTGAGGGCAATTTTGGATGCTCTGAGGCATCATTAGCTGTACACAAAGTTCACCAAGTGTGAGTTCTGACTGAGTGAAGTTATTGTAGACACCCCGATTTTGAGGTGACCCAAAGATGAGTTTTCCCGTATGTTGCCTTGGGTATGACCCTTGAACCAACCTTAAACCCATAGCAAGCTTGCAGCCCAGTTAGAAAACCAGACCAGTAGGGGAGAGCACTTAGCTAGCACACATAGCTAGCACACCTACCTGGCACACTTAGCTAGCACACCTACCTGGCACACTTAGCTAGCACACCTACCTGGCACACATAGGTGGTGCACATAGCTGGCGCACCAACTTGGCGCACAACCACTTCGCAGGTTGCGGCTGCTGGCTTTCCACCTCCCTTGGTTGTTACCTTTGCAGCGAATGTGCCGTGGAATATTCCAGGCTTTTCGTCTGCAAGGCTCTCCATATCCCCATGAGTTA
>JAMKQA010005676.1:0-12558 GCA_024699735.1 Posidonia australis
AGAAGAAGAAGAAGAAGAAGAAGAAGGAGAAGTAGAGGGAAGAAGAAGGAGAAGAAGATGGCGAGGAAAGCTTTGGAATCATCTCATCTCTTTCACTGTGATCATAAAATGGGAGAGAAAAGAGAAGTACGGAGGAAGCTACAAGCACAGAACTAAACCATGCAACTATTTACTGTTCACGTGGCTCGTTGTAGCATCGATGCCTAATTTTCCATTTAATGTAAGACCATGAAATTTGTTGTATTATTTGAATATGGTTTATTAATGGATAATCAGATGCTGTGGTTGTTATTGTGATCTCTCTCTCTATGTTTTGGCTTCCTTGGTTGTATGTTTTCCTAGTTTTCTATGCACCTGTTTATGCTTGTAGGGCCATGTGGATGTACAGAACTCAGTTGGACTTGGCTTGGACTTACTTAAAGGAGTCCAACCACACACTTTAAGCATAAGCTCTTCTCCTCCATGCTTGTGATCCCTACAAGGGGAGGGTAGCTCGTCTCGTCCCATCCTTAGCAGTGAGGGTGGCAATGATGGTCGACAAGAATCCGAGACCCTGTAGACGAGGTGATGGAGATTTAAGGAGGCTCGACGTGAGACGAAGGAAGGCCATGACCCGAGAAAGAGAGGTGAAGCCAGAGGTTGAGGTGAATTGAGTGAGGGAAAGGAGGAGAACCTTGAGCTGGTGGAGGGGAGGGCATGCTTGCCACCACCGGAGGACGTTGAAGGTACATGGGGCTCGCTAGAGCAACGTACGCATTCGCCTCTGTTCTTTGTTCCCTTGTTAGGACTTAATGGGTTCATGTGATAAATCAGGCATAAATGATGTAAAATTCATGTTTAATAGGAGAAATGATGGAAATGAGATGTATAACATGTTTATTATGAGATCATGAAATTTTATATTGATTTCGTGGGATTTTGTTGATGATTTCAAATGCATGGTATAGTAGTTTCATATGAGCTTTATATCTTTGTGATTTTCTATAGAACAGCATGCTTAATGGTATTATGAATGGTTTGAGGGGTTTTGAAGTAAACTTGAAGGTCTACACCCTATGTTTTATTTGTGATTTATGTGGTCGATTTGATGGGTTCACCCTCACTCCGATTTTGGGGAGAAGGGACGACATGGGCTAAGGAAGGTTTTCTGTAATCATAGAAAACGATATGCCAAACTAGATTTGGTATGCCCACATGTCCTAGTTGGGGTCCCTTGGAGTATTGATTTGGAACACCAAAGGTTTTCGATCGATAGAATAAGGAGATTTTCGACGACCAACTAAGTTTGATCGACCGTTCTGGTAGGAGAACTAATAAACTGATAGAGATTAGGGTGACCGAAAGGTTTCCGTTGACCAAATCAGGGATTTTTGGAAGACCAGAACCCTATTCGGTCTGCCAAATCATGACCCAAATCTATATTGAGAAACATTTTGTAAAATGCTAATAAAATGGGATAAATGCATGATAAACGTATGAAAGGCATAGAAATGATTTATGAGATGTTTCATGTAAACATATTGTTTTAATGATGTTTTCCATAAATAGTTAAATATAGAATATGTGGAAATGAATGTGGACCCATGAGAGGGGTGAATACATAGTATGATGAACCATGGAATGAATGGTTTTGAGAACCATAGATGATAAATGTAAATAATGCTGTGTGAGATTTCTAAATGATTTTTATGAATGAAAAATTGGTTTTGCAAAGTGATTTGAAATGGAACCTGTATATGATTTTAAAAGAGATTTCTGAGATTTATAGGAACCACATTTAGGCTAGGACTTGTCGATAGAGGTGGTGAGACCTCTAGAAATTTTGAGGACGTGTCCTTGGTCATGATTGCCGAGTTGTAGTCTAGGATAAGAGCCTTGAAACTGTGGTGATACTGTAGGACTTGGGATATGGTAGACCCGGACTACCCTCAATGCCAATGCTGGTCAAGTCTGAGGTTAGAGTCCCCATGTGTTCGGGTACCAAAGTGTCTTGAGAACGTACTCCGTGCTTGTATCATTAAAGGTACGCTTTTGAGGTTGTAGTCAGGACAGTTGAACTCCTATGTGGGGTGATTCACTGCAACACTGTAGTGTAGTCAGAGATGGAGCCTCGACAACTACTTGTGGTTAGCTCATTCGCCTATTGCTAGGGTGATACGACCAGTTTTGAGATATGGCTTGAGATTTGTGGTTGAGCTAGTTTCCAGCCTTAATTTATTGTGATTTGTAATAATTGAATGAATTGTATTTTGGGCTGGAAGTCTAGATGAAAATGGTTTCTTGATTTGTGCATAAAGATTTATTTATGAGCATGAGGTTTTAAAAAGGAAAGGAAAAGAAAGTATTTGAAATGACATCTTCCATTAGTTTTATCGAATTGTGTGTGTTGACTTTTCGGTGTTTACGGTTCCTTGAGTTTTCCTAACAATGTAAAGTTTTTTGTCGATTTTGTTGTTGTTTTAGGGCATGTACTAGGTCACTCATGTGTGGTTTTTGATTGCTTTGTCTCAAGTACTTAGTGGAAGGTGTAATCTTGTCTAGTGCATTGTTTCAGAGCTACTCTAGCTGCACATGGGTCTGGTGTTTAATTTTATTTATCTAATTTTGTTAAATTAGATTTAATTATTTGCTTTGGGTAGTGTCTGTATTATTGTGTAGTACAAGGAACGTTACACTCGTGTAAGTGAAAATCAACCTTCGAAGCACACCAACAAGCCTCCATAGTTCAGAACACATCATGAACTATCCACCAAGAGCTCTACAAGTGCCAATAGCTCATTTCAACCTCAAAACACCGAAACACCACTAAATCCACTTAAATGCAGCATTAGGATCGGGACAAAAATATTGAATTTTACATGCTAGTAAAACATACAAGCAATACATGCAGGATATACGTTGTAGTAATACATAAAAGTAATACGTACATGACCCTCATAGACCATAGGAGCTAAACGTGTGTCTTCATGCGTGTAATATAAGATGTACTACACAATGCTTCTAGCATTAAGAAAGCTAGAAATCATTAATTTAGGTGTAGAACACTGTTGAAGTTACGTTTTACATTAAATGCAAGAGACTCAACGTCCAACAACCTAGAATTTCAAATGAAATATCTAACTTAAAAGGTCATCTCAAATCTGGGTTGTTTCAATCAATAAAATTTAATCACATGAAATCCACCCTAGCAAGCATAGCTTGTAAATCCTAGGTTCCATCAAACATCATAAGACAGCTTGAATAATATTATTTACATAGAACTAAATAAAGATCGAAATTAAATATGTAATTATATTCTCAATAGAAAACTACTAACAACATGTCTTATAGTTACCAAAATAGCACGATTATCGCCATATACTGGAGTCAATTATTTGCATTATGAACCGATCCCGAAAGGTGATGGTAGTGCTCTCGAGACAGCAGGTCAGATAGAGCAAATTTAACTTGAGCTCCTCGTATGAATGTTAACAAAATAACAAGTTACAACGAATTAATCGGATACATGTTCCCACATTTTTACATGGTTGTTTTTCCACACAGACCCAAGTGGATCACGACCCCACTCACTAAACAAGTGTCGAGCAAGAAGAAGATGAGGGATTGAAGAGGGCAGGGAGCAAGTACTTCCTGCCATTCGCACCCTGCGCATTGTAACTCGCGCCGGTGGCCGTGTCCACCAGCAGCTCACCAGCATAGCCCGGATGGGCACCCTTGCCATACATGCCTTGGCAAGCCGACGCAGCCTCCAGTGGCGCCTGCTTGGGTCCCCGGTGGTAGCCGTTTCCGAAAGGATTCGTCACAGTTCCGGCCAGTAAGCTGGCCAAGTTGATGACCATGCCATCCAAACCAACGTCACTGTTCGGCGCCACGAGAGGTGGTGTCTGTGGCCCGTAGATGGGCTGGTGGAACGGCCAGGCACATTGACCTGGACACTGAGTTGCGGAGTTTCCGACCCAGATGTAGGCTGACTTGGTGCCAACGTTGACGGAGCCATGAGTGCCGCAGCTGCTCATGCAGAAGCCCTCCACCGTGACGTCCTCCGCCGTGAAGACCAGCGCTACGCCACCTTTCTTTGGTCCAACAGTAGCAGCCAACTCTGAGATCTGCGACCTCTTTAGGGATTTCCCGGCCGAGCAACGCTCGTCGTAGACTTGGTTCGCAAGAATGACTTGGGTGACCTTCGCTCTCACCGTACCTTTGTTGAGATACATGTCGTCGATGGTCTTCCACCAGTTGGAAACGGTGTGTTGCGACGGAATCAGGTCCCGTCGAGGTGTGAGGGAGAGGAGGAAGTCGGAGATGATGGACTTCTGAGCTGGGGAGAATTTGCCATACCAAAGAATGGAGATGGGGATGTCACCTTGCAATAGGTCTCCGTCGTGGTAAGTGATGAGGTTTGGTGATGGTTGAACCAAGGAGGCCAACTTCCTAGGACTAGAACTCATGCATACTTGAACAAAGCTAGCTAGAAGCAAAAGAAGGATGGGTTTCTTCATGGTCGGCGAAGCCATTTTTGATGATGTGAGACAAGAAATTGATGGAGATGAGAGAATTCTTTGGTAATGCTTGATTTTGCCGGATAGTAGTACTGGTGATGATCACTACGAGATGGGAAAAATTAGGATCATGAATGACGTGCATATATAGGTGGGAAGGAGGCATGAGATTCTTAATTTCTTAATTGAGGATCCTTCCTCTGATCTTCCTTCGATCTTAGATATTGAAACGCGGTGTAAGACTAGAGGAGACAAGTAGACAACTGGATATATGGTGTCATCCTTGACTTCCAGCTCAATTATACATCTTACCATCTCAGGAGACCAGAGCCACTGTACTTTGTCAGATGTAATTACAAAAATGGTACTTTGTTAGATTGGCTTTTGTGACGGTGGTTTGCGCGGGTGTGCACAGCCAATGAATCATGGAAATTATTACTCATTCGTACGACTTTCGTGGTATTTTCACGTGCATATGGATACTTCAACTGCTATGATTTCACTATACTCTAAGCTATAAAATAAAATAACAATTATTGTTCTAATCCACCCGACACTTCAGTGACCCTTACAGTAGTCAATGGTGCATGAGAAGTAGCTTAAATTTGCAAGTGCTGTTAAGAAACATGTAGCGCAGCTAGAGAAGCTGAGTTTGAGAGAAGATTTTTCTTTAGATTTTCCAATTGGCGGTTGTTTGGTAGAACAGCAGCAAGTTGTCGATGGAACTGTTAAGATTCATTTGGTCTCCTAGACAAGAATAAGAAGCAGAGGGAAAAAAGGACAAGTTCAGATTTGTCCGGGAAGATGTATAAAAGGTGCACATCTTTGAAAGCAAGCAAATGCTTTGAGGAAATAGAGGACCCTAAGCCTAAGCTTCTTAATATTCAGGCATTACATGACTGAATTTCTCCGTGTTTCCTGCTAAGGTAACAGATGCAGAAAAGAATTAGGATGGGTTAGTTCATGAGCTCAGTCTAATGTCAAACGTTCGGACATGAAGAAGGTATACAATGGCCATTAACTTATAATTATTATCCAAACTCAAGAAGAAAGACAAACTAATATGCTTATTATGATATATTATATGATATTGATTTAATGTCATCATATCGTCGATCTTGATGTGAAAGTGTTTCACGTATGTATTCCAACAGTAACCACCTCTACCCTTATAAAGAGAGTATCTTAAAGCAAAAGAATTGGAAAAGTTATGCCGTTATTTGTTGAAATCCTAAGAGAATATACATTTTATAGCATACTTCATAGTTGTATTGTAATATTACTCATACATCACTTAATGTAATATATTTTACAATTAGATTAACCTAATAATTAAATTAATTAAGTCACATAAATTAAATATTTAAACGTAAGTCTAACATATTATGCTTCAAACAATTGTCGATCATGAGTGAGCATGTGAATGTAGTTGTTGATCATGCAAAATAAAAGGGTGCCACTTGTTTGATGGTATATGGAGAAACTATGATCATTCATAGAAAAAATGATGAACAATTTACAAATCATTTGCATTGCTCTTCAAGCTTGCCTATTGTTTCACCCTTCCCTGTTCATTCTTCTTCTCATCATGATGTTGTACTTTCCATTGAAAATTGTAATATCCATATCCAGATTATTTAGATAAATGTAATTAATGTGAATTATATATGTGTAATCTGGATAATTAATATATTGATATAAAGAATTGTGTCGAACTCCCTCCGTTTTGTGATAATTAACTCTGGTTCTTGCCCTACTGTGTTGTATTTTAGAAATTTATTCCACGTGTGTGGGAATAGGACCCAGAAGAATTTCAGTCAAATGATGTACAATGAAAACTTTATTTTATTTTCCTTTTTTTCCTCTTCTACCATACCCTACCATGACCATTCCTCTACACCCCGAGCCATGCCTCCTCTATCACCCTACATCCTGCCCCATACCTTGAGACATCACTTGAGATTTCAGGCAGCAAAAGGCAGTGACTTGTAGAGAGGAAGACGACGAGTAGAAGAGGAGATAAAGAGGGTAGAAGAGTGGCCATTCGAGAGCCATGGAAGGGAGGTGAAGGGGAAGAAGAAGAAAGAGAACTTGGGTGAGAAAGAGAGGGCACCACAAAGGGTGAGAGGGGATCTTGAGCCTAAGGCAAAGTCACAAGCACTTGGTCACGCTGAAGGAGGCAGGAAGCTCATCGGAAAGGAAGGAAGGTCACTGGGAAACCCAAAAGAGTACGCCTTCTCGTTCTTCCTCCATTCCTTTAATAAGCTTTAAATCTTGAATAATGCCTTGATTATGAATGAATTGCATGAGAATGGGTAGATTAGAGTTAGATCATGGATGAATGTTAATGGTATGATTTTTCCATGATTTTACAATAATTTAAGTTGAATTTTCAAGATTTATGCTACAGTAGCTAAAAATGAGTTTCATGTTTTGTGATTTTTATATCTTGAGATATATACTATGGTTTTTGATAAAACTTGTCTCAAATAGAAGTACACTTGGCATGCTAGTATTTATGTTTTATACAAGAATTGTAGTGTGCCGGAGAGGATTCTGCTGGAGGCCCCAAATCCGATGAGTTTTGATCAAGGTAGCCGACTGTTTCTCTGAGAATCAGCTGATTCAACATACCAAACGAAGTTTGGTCTACCAAATCCATGTCAAATTTATCAGTATCGGCCAGATCAGTATACCGAAATCGTCTAGTATGTCGAATCAGAAATTTTTGACATACCAATGAAGTTTGGTTTGCCTAATTAGAGCACTAAACTATTGTTGTTTTGAGGTAGTTTAGCATATCGAAATATTTCGATCTGTCGAATTAGATCCCTTGTTAATCTCTGAGATTTTTGCTATGTGTTTTTTTTTGACATATTGTTAGTGAGAATTTTTCAAAGATTTATAGAAAGATATTTCAAAATGAAAGAATAGTTTACAGAAAGATTTCTATAATAAGAGAGTTTCAGAAAAGAGTTTTAAGAAAAGAGACTTTAGAGTTTTGAATTGGCCCCGGATGAAAGAAATTGAGACCCAAAGAGCTAGTGTTGGTTGAGCCGTGTGCTCAGTTAAGCAAGTCGTGTTAGGTAAGTTAGGTGAGGTAGCTCGAGAGCTCGCACTGGATCGGGAAGATAATTCGAGAGTTCGTGATGGACCGAGCAAAGTCACCGAGGCTTGCAACACCAAAACAGATTAGATTGACATCATGAGGAGATGTATCCCTATGCCATGAGAATAAAAAAGAGAAAAGAAATAATGATGCCCATTGGCCAAGACGGTGGTATGTCTTGCACAGGGACTTTCACTGTGGCAGTATAAGAGAATGAGGTTGGTGCTTCTTTCTTCGTTGTGGTCAGGTTATCCTTGATCAAGGTGATACCAAAAAAGAGATTTTTAGATTTCAGATTCAGATTCATTTTAAGACTAGAATTAAGCTTGGTTTTGGCTTTTGAGCTTTAACCAGATTCTAGTCAAGACGAGATCAGTATTTTAGGACTAGTTTCAGTTAAGCATTTATATTTAGTAAAGATTTATAATTTGAGATTTAGGTTGTAACCTAGTCTCAAAGTAGTTTTCCCAGAAACATGGAATAGAGTATGGCTTTCAAAAAATTAAGAGAAAGAAAAGTTTTGAAATAGCATATTTTAATAAGATTTCTCGAAAAAGGATTTTCTAGAATTTTAGCTAGGACCATGGTTTTATAAAAACTAGTGTTGAGGTTTTCAGATAAACTTTTCAGAACAAATAACCAAAGTTTTGTCTTAAGAACTAGATTAGGGATTGTAATTGGTTTTCCATTTTTTTTATTGAAGCGCATACTGAGTGACTTAGAAGTTATTCATGCGTTTTAATTATTTGTTTTTCAAGTGTATAGTTGGAGTGCAATCAGATCCCGGTATACTGAGCTTTTAGGAGCCATTAGCCACACACAGGTCTAAGTAGTAGTCAATATTTACTTAATTTTATATGTAGTTTAGTAGACTCAAACTTAACTTAGTATTGCATTTGTGGCACCTTGGGTAGTTGGGTGGTACAAAAACTCATCATAAAACACCTTTTATCTATTTTACTATATATTTTCTCTAACAGTATTTATGCACTCAAAATCCATTCTAATTGAAGATTATTTGATTTTTTTAATTAATTAATAAATTTGATTTATTTATGTAATCTCTAGGAAAGTCATGGAATCCTACTAAAATAAACGAAAAGTCAAAAAATAATGAAATTAGAGTCATCACATTGCCTAATACAAGTGAGAAGACAAGGAAAAATTGCGAAAGCAAGCTCTCTAGAATTACAGAAAGAAAAGAATGACTCTGGAAGAACACAAAGTGGGCTTTAATGTAGACTTTGATCTGAATCAAACGGTTGATCATGTACTTTTATCCTTGGAAGCTCAAGCAGGGGCCCATTTACTTATGTTCTCTCATATGAATTCATACCTATTGAGCACCCCATTTCTATACCAACTCAAGATATGTTTATTGGACTCTGTATTAACCATAGGGAACCATCAAGTTATTTGTGCAAATAGGTATAATACATGTAATTGTAGAAAGGAAAGAGTTGACAATAATAACCTGTGTAAGTACATGAAAGACAAAAAAAATAATTATTTCTAGTTCCTATGATGTACTTGGAGCTTATCATGAAAAATGAATTAATTTAGATAGTCCCTTTTGACTCTGATGGTGATTAGATAAACATGTCATTGGATCAAGGGAAGTTCCCATCGAAGTTCAGTATGAATCTGTGGGTACCTATCATGAGATTTATGGAAATTATGTAATAGTAAGAAATATAAAATAGGAAATCTATTGTATATATATTCGAACCATTTTTAGTCTTATTTTTTTTTATGGAGAAATAGAAGAAGCCATAGAGGGATTTTACCAAGCCTATTCATAGGCTAACTAAATTAAATAAATAGGTGATATCCACAAAAATTCGAGCTCTTTTTTCTTTCCTAGTTGTTTAGTTGATATCATGATTCTAGAAATTTCTAAGTGAATCAAAATTAAGGAAAGGAAGTTTTCGAATCATTGACTCAGACACAATGTCTAATCCTACTCAATAGAATACAAAGTTAGCACTTAGGACAGAATAGGTCAATCTGGTATTTCACAATAAAGTGATAGATAGAGCTATCATGAAATGAATTATTAGTGGATTAATAGATTACTTCGAAATAGCATATACATCATACATCTTGGATCAAGTGAAAACTCTAGGTTTTTGGTAAGTCACTGTTACATCTATTTCATTAGGAATTGATGATAATTTAGCAATACCTTTTAAGGAATGATTAGTCCGAGATGTTGAATAACAAAGTCTTATTTTGGAGAAACATCCTCAATATGGAAATGTACATGTAATAGAAAAATTATGTCAATCCATTGAAATAGGGTATGTCACAAGTGAATATTTTAGACAAGAGATGAATCCAAATTTTCGGATGACCATTTAATGTCTTTGTCAAGAGCTAGCGGAAATACATCTTAGGTACACTAAATAGCGGACATGAGAGAATTAATGCCGGGCTTTCAAGGACAAAAGAACGATTTACCCATTCAAAAGAAACTCATGCAAAGAACTTTCTTTGATGAAATATATAATTTCTGAACATCAGATATTGTTGTACGAACATAAGATACTTGATACCTACCTACCAAGTAGACATGTTGAAGTAGTTCAAAACAATATCGTACGTAGAACAGATTGTGGCATTATCGAGGTATTTTTGTAAGTCGTCAAAATGGGATGACCGACATGCCTCAAATATTGACATCATGCGTGCACCTCATGGACGTACCGCAATGCGAACCATAGGAGGAAAAAAGGACATCCAAGCACAGCGGAGAACAAAGCAAGCGTTAAGAATTGTACACCAAGAAGAGGAAAAGAACCATATATATATATTTTTTGATAACGGTAGTGATATTATTTATTTTTTTGACGGTGTTCACCACAATAAAGTTTTAGATAGTACAATAGTATAGGATTTCAAAAGACTCTTACTCAACAAAAACATGACCACTTTCGAAGAATAGGCCACAAATAACAAGAATCAAAAAATCTTACATTACTAGATCGAACAAACCACAGGATCTGATTAAGAAAATATTAATCAAGCTTAGTAGTCTGCATTTGAATAGTGGACCGAGGAGAAAGATCAAGTGATCCATGGCTTCGATAGTTTTGCATGTCCTTCACAGAATAATGTAATGCCTCTTCTTTAGTGGACCGACAAACACCGAGATGGAGTCGTCGGAACAGAAATAGCATCTGTCAGAGACAAATCACAGTCCAAAGACGCACAAGCATAATCAAGAACCAAAGAAAATTTTCCAGTAGAAAAGAAACTATAATATCATCATCCATATCACAATGAGAGTGTTCGGATTCAGGCAAACAATTGCCCTAACCCTAGAACAGCTGATCAGAGTAAAGTTTCATCGTAAAGCTCAATATATTCCAACAAATGCCATAAAATGCCAACAAATTCCAGATTAATATGCAAGGGAAGGGATAAGAAAGCCTTTTAGCTGAAGTTTATACATTCTAGTCGTTTACCTCGACAAGAAAATACCAACGTCGGCGAGAGGCCGATCCTGACAGCGAGAGGCCGATCCCGTCTACAAGTAGGCAAGGGGTTGAACCCGTCAGCGAAACTATGCTCTAATCATGGGCCAGCTTGAGTGGCCAAACCCATTGGCAAGAGGCCGAAAAAATAAAAAACGTACCTAACGGAGAGGAGGAGGGTAAGGACCAGTATGAGGCAGAGGAGAGGAGAGTCCCAACGAGTAGGCGCAGAGCTGCTAGTGGAGGAGGCCACCGATGACGGCCAGCTGCAAGAAGCGACCAGCAAGAGCGACGGTGGAGCGGCGGAGATGGGGTATAGACGCCCAAGGCATCCAACGGGAAAGGAGAGCGGCGAGTGAGAAGTGTTCACCCACTACTACTACCAACTGCAAGAAGCCTTGGAAGGAGGCCGCAGGCGACGACCAACCGCAAGAAGCAACCGGCAATTGAAGAGAACAGCAAGAGAGGAGAGTGGGGGAGATGCCCTCGGTTGGATCCCACGACGAGAGCGACGGCGGGGCGACGAGAGAAGGGCACAGGAGATGCCCTAGCTCGTATCCCCCCTCCCCTGCGCAATGTGCCGGTGCACAGGACTCCCGTTGGACGTCAGATTCTCCGTCACCCTTCCCCGCCTTCGCCGTCCACGGATCCCTCAGCCTCTCCATCTCCCTCCTCCAGATCTTGTCATCGAGCACCCTGCTAGCAGATCTAGAACCATCAGCCGCATCATCGAAAGATCTCCTAGGTCGAGAGGATCTAGAGATGAGGAAGGACTCGAGGGAGGCGACGAAGGAGTACTCGGGAGGGCATTGGGGGTGGGAGTGGGAAGGGGAGGAGGTTGGGGGCTGAAGGGAGCAGTGGGAGGAGGGGGAAGAGAGGAAGGAGAGGGTGGTAAGAACCATATTTTTAATGGAGCCATAACGAACTTATCAATAATTGCAGGTTAAAATCCAAAAATCCTAGATAAAAACGGAGTGAAGAGGACTGCTACGAAAAAAATTGGCTAAACGTGTACCATAGACGTACACTCCACAAGTATTGTGTCAACAACTAGATGTCGATTTTGCATTTTCACAAGCTTGGCATCAACCACCAAAGGAAGAGGGCGAAGGTAAAGAAGAACAAAAGCAGCGCGAAACGTCAAATTGTAAACAAAATTGAGGAATTAAACATAAGCTACGCATCAAAATCAAAACCAAAACAAAACCAATGAGTGCATGAATGAGGTAAATCAACATGCACTTTTAGACGAAATGAAACAACATGCACCTTAGCAAATGTCTCCATGCATAGATATAAGCATTTTTGTAACGCCCCGAACCCAGGCACGCTACCAAACAATAGCATCACAAGCCTAGTTACACAAATCACAGAACAAAAAGACTGTAACCAGGCTCACCTCTAGGATCTCGATGCGCGGCTAGAAACTCCGATTCCTGCACCGAAAACCGGCTGCACGCGGTCTGCACCTGAA
>JAMKQA010005677.1:0-11931 GCA_024699735.1 Posidonia australis
GAATCTCGTTGCTAAAGTCTTTGTTATAATTTTATAAAGACTGTTTACTAAACTAATAGGTCTGAAATCCTTTATCTCTTTAGTACCCTCTTTTTTGGGGATAAGTGAAATAAAAGTCTGATTAATGTAAACCAGATATTCTAGATTAGTGGTGGAATGAAGATTGTTAAAGATATCTAATATGTCAAATTTCATGATTCCTAGAAGTACTGAAAGAAGCAAAGAGGGAAACCATCTGGACCAGGGGCTTTCTCCCCAAGCAATGATCCAACACTTCGATGTATCTCTTCCATTGAGAATGGGTTTTCCAAAATATTTGGATTAAGAATTTTGTTTGGCACTAGAGTGTCCCAATCCAAAGAAGGTATTGTTCTATTTGGCTTATTAAATTGCCAAATGAAGTGATTCTCTATCTCTTTATATATTAAAGATGGAGATTGTTCCTGAATACCATTAATATATAGAGAATGAATTGCATTTACTCTTCTTCGATATTTTACTATATTATGAAAGAATTTCGTATTAAGGTCACCTTCTTTGAGCCATTGAATCATGGATTTTTGTTTCCAGTATGCTTCTTGTTCATGTAGTAGTGCATAGTGCTCATCCTTGAGGGCTCTCAATTTATCCCAAAATGCTTCTTGATTCTTAAAGGACTCCATCATAGAATCTATGTATGTTATTTGGGATTCAATTGCCTTCAATCTATCTTTTCTTTGATCCTTAATAGGGCCAATCCAAAGGACTATTTGTTTTTTCAAGAATTTTAATCTGTAAGCAAATCTAGCCACAGGTGATATTGACAAACAGATGGTTGAAGATTTACGCCAACAGTGTTCAATGAAGTTGGAGAACCCCTCGATTAAAAACCAAGATTTGTAGAACTTAAAAGGAGGAGGACCCCAATCATAAGGGATACTGCTGAGAGTAATGGGGATGTGATCCGAGACTACCTTGGTTTTTCCCAAACAAAAGGAATCAGGGTATTTGTCTGCCCAGCCAGTGGAGATCAAGAATCTATCTAGTCTAACCATAGTGGGTTGAGTGTGAAAATTTGACCAAGTATATTTACGATTGTTAGGAGGAATATTTATTAGGCAGTGATTTTTAATAAAATCATTGAAACCCATCATATGATATGAGATGCCACACCTAGAAGAATGTTCATCCAAAAATCTTATTATATTAAAGTCACCTCCTATGACTCAATTTGGATTAACTTTGTCACTAATAGAGTCTAATTCCTCAATAAAATTCCTCTTTAGCCTTGGATCACAAGGACCATATACTCCTGTGAGCCACCATTCAAAGTTATCCGAGAGATTTATGATTAACAAAGAAATACTATATGTTGCAACAATGGTATTACAAAGTCTAAACAAATTCCCCCAGAGGCACCCAATGAAGGAAGAAAAGACCATTGATTAATTATACCTCCTCCTATATTTTTTAGAAGATTAAGGGAAAATGATTCAAGTTTAGTTTCACTAATAATAAGGATATTGCATTTGTTAGATCTAACCAAATTTCGTATAGCTCTTTTTTTCCCACTACTGCCCATGCCTCTAATGTTCCAAGTTGTAATTAACATTTATTTATCTGGGAATATACAAAGAGAAACAAAGTTCTCAATTATGTAGGAATTATCATTTAGGTTTAAGTGAGCTAAACCTTGATCTTTTCTGACTGTATTGTAAAATGATTTAACTTCAGCTAGGGAATTTAAAGTAATTCCAATCTTCTCGCAAAAACTATTAAACTGATCATAAGAATCCCAGGTTAGAACATCATTTAATAAATGACTAGAATTAGCTTCTAAATCAGGAAAAGAAGGTTCAGAAACATGTGATGAAGTTACTGAAGTAGTTTCATGCTGAGTAGAAGGAATGTATGGATTGGAATCAGCATTACCTAGCACATGAATGGGTGTAGGTGGATGTGGATCAGCAGCAACCTCATTTGTGCCACCCAGATCATCATTCTCTAAGCAGTCATATACAGCCAGAACCTTCTTGAATTTGGACAAAGATAGATTCCTGACTTTGATTTCCGTTTCTATAAATCTTGTTGTATCATTCTCCTTATGAGTAGGGTTAGGAGAGACGGAAATGGAGGATGTAGGAGTAAACCTTCCCTTGAGGAAGAAGGAGTGGGGGTCGGGAGTATACCAGCTGATTTCGAAGGAGGTAATAGATTAGAATTAATAAGTCTAGTCCAAACATGTTTTCCATTTCTAGAGATTCTATTGCCCTTATCTCCTCTCCACCCTTTGCTGTTTTTAAACTGTTTCCGAACCGGGTTCAAGCCAATGGAATTAGAATATCCAGTGGAGGTTTTAGAAGGCCAGACATGGAGCGACTTAGGAGCATTTTCAGAAGGTGAACAGATATTCCAACTACGTCTAAATTTAATTGGGTAAACAGTTTTACCAAAAGCAAAGTATCTACAATCAGGTATATCCTTTCTGGGGTGAGTTCTGACTCTTATTCTAGAAAAACCCAAATATTTCACATAGTCAATGGACAAATCCACCTCCAACAAGTCAGCAACCATATGACGAAACATGTCTACATTCCAAAGATGGTGCGGTATACCTTCTAGCCTAATCCAGATTCCTTCCTCTTTCAGATTACAAACCGCATTAGAGTTGGGGGTCCAGGGAATGAAGCAGGAAGATATCATTTGTAACAGAGGTCCATACATATTAAGAGAATCATTTCTAGCTTTCATAGAAGGAAAGACCAAAAGATATTTTCCAAGGGAAAAAGTCTGTACTTCCACTTCAACGACATCAAACCAGCAAGTTCGAATATGTTCTTCTAAGGTCTCTTTAGTAAGATTGGAAGAGTATGCAGTTATTATCGCACTACGGGATAAAAACTGGTATTGGTTACAAACAGCCTCAGAAGGAGGTAAAAAAGTCGGGTTCTGAGGGGAGAGGCCAACAGAGTTCATGCTGTAAGAGTGGGGAGAAGCCGTGGGCAAGACCTGAAAGTAAGACCTGAAAGTATTTACACATGCTACAGAGTGAGAGGGAAACTTACACCTAAAGCAAGTTCCAGAATATTTACATGATTTTTTATCATGCCCCTTTAAACCGCATCTAAAACATCTACCATTCAACTTGCAAAAGCTTACCCAAGGGGAGCCGTATTTTTTCCTGGATACCACCTTCCAATCGCCACTCTGATCCTCAGGTAGCGTATAGTTGCAACACGAAGCACCAGTAGCGCAAGGAAGAGGAAGAGGCTTAGCAGGAGACGCAAGGATCGCGTATCTCGAGCCAGAGGAAGAATATCGTTCGCCAGTAGAAGAGGGAGAAAGGAAGGAAGAAGAAGGGCGGCTGGAGTTATTACTTTTGTCAGAGAAAATCCTCTCGTCAGAGATTTCTCCCGTGCGTGAAGAGAGCATTTGGGATTCATTAATATTTTTTTCATGCAGTATACATGGGAAACGTGTGTAATTAATACTCTGATAAGATGTGCTACTGTGCATATTTAATGCTGTCGTGCAACCGTCAGACTCCTCTAGAGAATTCGAAGAGTCCACCGAGCCACCATCAAGATTATTTGCAATAATCATAAAGGATTTCACTGGAGAATTATTACTAACAGAGGAGGGGTTATTAGTACTAACATTGATGATTTCAGATAATAATGGTGGTTTATATGTCGAATAATTGAGGGACAATGTCAATTATTCATCGTTGAGAAAATTTTTAAAACTTTAAAATTATTATGCAAATTCACAAAACAAACTTAAATTCCTTCTCCAAACATAATAACAGAAATACCTATTATACGATAATACACTTCGATGCACCGTCGCCCCTCCCTCCATACTTCCCACAAGCTCTCCTTTTTACCTCTAGGCGACTGTAGCATTGAGCTTCCTCCCTTTCCACCTATACACTCTCCTCTAGGCTTCCTCTGCTTACTCCTCCCTCTTCCGCTCTCTCTTTTCCTCTTCCTCCCATACCCATGACCTGCTTCCCCTCCGTTGCTGTGCGCTCTCTATCGCCAACCATAGGCTACTTCGTCGTCAGGCCACCTATACAACCTCCTCTAGTCCTCCTTCTCCTACTCGTCCCTCTTCCGCTCCCTCTTCTTCCCCTCCCACACCCACGTCCAATTGACCTGCTCTCCCTCCTTCGCCACATGTTCTCCATTGCCAGCCTAATTTATGTAGAGTAATAGAGGTATATCTGTTGTTAATTGAAAAATCTATATTTTTGTTTTAAAAAAAAAAAAACTTATATTAAGATGTTCTTTGAATAGGTGGTTAGAGGATTTGGTGAAACACTTGTTGGAGCTTATATAAACGAGGCCGTGCTTTGAGTTTTGTCGATAAGAAAAGTGATCTAATACCAATCATGTTTCTGTATATCTTTGCCTACTGTGCTTTAATTTGTTCTTTTTTTATATCTCATTGCTATAATTTATTTAGTGTTTTTTTGTATTGATTGATTAAATTTCAGTTTACTTATAATTTTGATTAAGTTAGTGTTAACATGACTAAGAATTCCATCATTAAGGCTTTCTTTAAAAAATGCTTTTCTCAAAATTTAGTAGTAAATTCCTTCATTCAATCATCTAGTGAAGATATTCAAAATACTCCAAATGAAAAATCTCTTTGAGCAAAACGTCTAAGTATTGAATCTGATAGAGTGGATCTTAAATTTCTTCCACGTGAGCCTAGATTACATTCTCAGATTTGGAATTATCCTATGGGTCAACGTGATGACATTCGTCATGTTTACATCATGCTTCGTCTATACCAACCAATACTTCCTCAATACCCATTAACAGGTTTCGGTAAGAATTGTCGGAAATTCAATCCCAATTGGTACAAGTTATTTCCATCTTAGTTGGAGTACTCACCATCAAATAATGCAGTATTTTGTCTTCTATGTTTTGTCTTTAATAGAAATAATACTAATGTTCGTTTTGGTGTAATCGCATTCACGGTTGAAGGATTTTCAAATTGGAATAAGATCCATGGAGAGAAATGTGCTTTCATAGGTTATATCAAAAAACACTAATGTTCGTTTTGTCTTTGTGTCAATCTAATCTTATTTTTCACCACCCACTTTTTCCTCCCCACGGTACCCGACGTCATCGACTGTCTCCTCTTTGTGACGCAGTCCACCCACACCACCACTGTCGGCCCCAACCTTGCCATCAACGCCCTTTTGCTGGTTGCTCGGCCTTCCTCCTCTCTCCATCGGCCCACAAGCGCCCTACGATTCTTCCTCCTTTCCTGCTGATTGGCAGCTGTAGGCCCTCCAAGCTGTCCGATAGTGTTAACTGTCTTTCGTTGTCCTCTTTCGTCTCCAAATCTTCCTTATGCCTTCATCCTAACTCTCTATCCTATTCCTTCTCTTTCGTCTCCAAATCAAAATCCCATTCCTTCTCTTTCGTCTCCAAATCTTTTCTATGCCTTTACCCTAACTCTCTCTCTCTCTCCTCCATGATCTGCCAAGATGCTAACGATGGTGGGGCGAGTCTGCATGTTGGCGAACAACTAGGTCCATAGCGGCGCCGCCTTGTAGACCCACGACATCTGGCAAAGTGCCATTAGCTACGACCTTTACGCCCCCACTGTCGATAAGGACACCTCCTCTAAGGCCAAATCTATCGCCAAATCCGTCGTAGGTGGATCTTCTGACGAGGGAGGGATAATGCCTACGCCAGCTTCCAGGGCCTCCTCTCCCATGCCTGGATCACCACCGGATCGAACGTCGACGACACCCACGGCAATTGCAAGATGTGCGAGAGGGTCAGGCATCTCACATTCCAGTGCAGGAACTTCCTCAATGTCAAGGACGATAACAAGAAGGACAATGAGGAGAGTTTGTAAGGGGGTAAATATGTAAATTAACTATTGCTAGAATCTAACTACTACAAGTGTAACCTTTATTTGTCAAACATGATTTTAAATAGTTTCCTAAAATCTAACTTCTACAAATACTCTCAAAAGCCAATTTCTGGAAAAATCTCAGAATCTCACTTCTACATTTAGGAGGTTCCAAATGGGATCTTAATCAAATGACAAATTTGCAACGGACTGCAGATACTCAATAGAACACTCACTTGAAAGCTATATGTAGCTTGATGGACATGTTTGTTACTACATTCTCAGTTTTAAAAAATATCATCAATGAAGGTAGCTTTGTGCAAAAGGCCGATGCAGATGCAACTTTTGATGCAATAACGTCTTTTGAATTCATTCTTATATTACATCTTATGAAAGAAATGTTGACAATCACTGATGATCTTTGTCAAGCGCTTCAAAGAAAATCCCAAGACATTCTAAATGGTATAAGTTTAGTATTTTCTACTAAAAAACTCATTCAAAAGTTAAGAGAATATGGTTGAAATTCTTTACTTGAGGATGTAAAATTGTTTTATGAAAGATATGGTGTGGAGATTCCTAATTTGTATGCTCAATATACTGCAGGATGTGGTCGACTTCGTCGTCAAAATGATCCTATCATAATGGAGCATCATTATCGTGTAGATATCTTTATTGCTATAATAGACTCTATGTTGTAAGAGTTAAATAATTGATTTCCTAAAAAATCGATAGAACTCATTACTTTAAGTACTGCATTGGATCCTAAGGATGGTTTCAAATCATTCAAAGTTGATGATATCTGTAACTTAGCACAAAAATTTTATCCCCAAGACTTCACAAATTAAGAAACACGGCACTTAAGTTATTAATTATGTTATTATGAGCAAAATATATTTCATGATCCTCAATTTGAAAAATTAATGATACTTAATCAACTTTGTCGAACATTGGTGGAAATTGAGAATTCAAATATCTATCGTCATGTAGATAGATTGATCTTTCTTATATTAACTCTCTCAGTTTCAACTGCAACCATTCAACGAACATTCTCGACCATGAAGTTTGTTAAAACTCGACTTCGTAACAAGATGGAAGATATGTTTCTTACAGCTTGCTTGGTTGTTTATATTGAAAACGAAATTGCCAAGAACGTTAGTATTGACTATCTTGATTGATGATTTCATTGATGTGACGTCAGAGCGAAGGGTTTAACTTTGATGAAGGTCTAAGTTAGTTAAGATTTATGGTTTTTATTTTTTGTAAATATCCATGTTTCTAACATATGGGTATACTTTTGGATATTTTATCAAAGACTAAAATTTCTTTTTTTGTTTGTTTTTGTAAATATCTATGTTTTGAAACAATTGGAAATATTTTTGGGTACTTCATGAATACTAAAATTATTTTTTGAAGACATTTTTTGCAAATATCCATGTTTTATTGGATATATTTTTAGATACTTTATAGAAAAAGATAAATAATGGCACATATTGTTTATAAAAAGCATTCTTATTTTTATAATAATTTTTTATTATATTTACTAAAAGTATATGATTCAAAGTACCGTCCTTCCTTTGTTTAATTCCTGACTCCACCATTGCTTACATTCAACATTGTATATACATGGTTGTATAGATCCTCTACAACTAGGTTTGTAGATTATCCGAAGTGAACAACCAAGTTGCTCAAATTGATATTAAGGTTATAAACACTGTTGATGTTGACATCCACCATTTATGTCGACATAAGTCGATATTAAGGTGAATTAGGAGGAATTTTCTAGTCACAGCTCATCGATGCTCTCATTTTAGATGATTTTTCTCATATATTAGATGATTTTTTGTATTATAGTCATCATTAGGGATTGTTCTCTCATTTTAGATGATTTCTCTTGTTACTGATCATCGATAAGGAGCATTCTCTCACATTAGATGGTTTTTATTTTGTTATTACTTGGAAAACTCTTTAAGAAGCAAGTTATAAATTTATTCTTCAGGCTCGTCGATCGGTACATTGTTACAGCTTCTAGAAAATTTCAGTCTCAGCTTTCATGCTCCATGTAGATTTTGAGTGGTTTTCAACCTATACATGATAGAATACTTTAAAGTTTCAATACATGAGTAGACTTTGACAAACATGAAACCAATGTATTTGTAAAAAATCACATAAGCAATAGATAGTATAGATTTAAGTAATACATGAAATGAGGTCATAGAAAGAGTGGCTTTACTATTTCGTTCACAAAGCCAACACAAACTCCATAACTAATTGAACCAAACACCTCACAACTTGGGTTATAACAAAGGGGAAAAAAATTCCACAAATCCAAATTCGATGACCTCACCCTTTAATCAACCATGACGTGGGCAAACTGATTCTCTTAGGTGAAGTATTTTACGAGGGTTTTTTTTTGAAATGGTACTTAGGGTACGTTTGTTAGAGCTTCAGCTTTTGAATTTAAATGTAGAAGTTAACTTCTAGTTAGAAGTTATCATAATCCAACTTCTGGTTAAAAGCTGTTCTGAAAATGTAAAGGAATTACTATTCCTAAAGTTATATGTTTCTAAGAAGCTGGTAGTATTTGATAGAACTATTGGATCATTATAACTTCTGAAGAGAAGATATATGTTCAAAAACTGTCCAAAAATTCGACCAAACGGACCCTTAATTGATTGTATTAGAATTTGAATCCTAACATGATTTACGAAAAATCCATGTCCTCATGAGAGGAAAAAGTTTCTCGCACTTCCTTGCAAAAAATATCCATAAAATTAACACTATTATTAGTCGTACCGTGAAAAACAATCGTAACTATCATCATTATTGATACCAATGATGAAACAAGTGGTAAGTCTATCCAAGAAAGCAAGATAAGTGCTCTCCCATTCTACTAGCTTCCTCGGAGCCACTGGTTGTGCAATCAAGATATTGACGAGTCCTTCCCCCAACACCAACACAAAACAAGTAGTTGAATTGGTACGAGATTGGATTTGGTGGAGTTACGTCGACGCTCCTACAACCAACTTAAGTAGTTGAATTGACCAAGGATTGTGAGCTCCAAACTCACTCATAGTTACAAAAACTTGATGGGGGTGTAATGTTGAATTACCCTAACCATAAATTTACCTTACATGAAAAAAAATAAATTAGGCTCCTATCCAACCAATGATTTAAAATATTTCAGAAAAAGAAAACTGCTACATGATATACAAACCAGAATCAGAAGAACCGGCGCCTCTTGGAGAATCTGACAGTACTGTTAAACCATGAGAACCACAACGTACCCATTTAAGGTGACCCACATGCAAAATGTGCACATGGTTTTTGGAACCCTCATGCCTTTTCTCATGGATATTCCTTGCATGAGTACCATTATTATATGGCGGTGAAAGAATCGAGAAAATCAGATATGTCCGAGTCATTAGTGTACGGGAAAAAAAAGCAAGAGAGAGATAGAAAATAGTGACAAGGATTTTGTTTGCAGAATAAGGAAAGAAAAAGAGGTTTGCATCAAAGAAAGTTGGCCATTATTAAAAAAAAAAAAAAATGGAAAGAAAGAAAGAAAGTTGGCCATGCCCATGTACGTACTGTGTACCATATGAATCTTAACAAATCTCTCTGCAAGAAGATGTCTGTGTATGTATTCTCCCTTTTGCGTTAATTTGTGAGACCACGTGATGTATGGCATTAATTACAAAGATCTGACGTATATGTATCTGCCTATCTTTCCAAACAGAATCCGAAAACTACCTTCCTTTCACTTATATGTGTATCCATCCATAGGATGAAGCACCAAGTACACTGTTAAAGCTCAAAACCTCCCCTCGATTCGCAGTAGGTCCTTGATGCTATCACTGTTGACGACCAACAGGTCCATGCATTACTGGATCATGTGCTTCGTACCGTGGGAGAGAATTGGATGAAGAAAACGATAGAAATGGAATACAGCTTTGTTTTTTTCCAACATGGTTCTTGTTTTAGGACGGCAATCCTCACAAGATCTTGTGGGAATCTATCATGATCTCTTTTCCCTTGTCAAGATTCCAAAGCATCTATCATGATTTTTTTTTGAGACAAATCAATCATGAATTTGACAAGATTGTGTATATGGGCCATTTTGGCTCTTCTGAATCTTGTAAGATGACAAGGACATGCAAATCTCAGAGACGAAAGCTTTTGCAGGCAAATGTCTACTTCTCACTTATATTGCACTGGTTGATTAAGCTCCATGTTTATCCTCATTTTACCCACCTAAGAGAGTAAGTTGTGACAAATACCTACCACTTATTTATTGAGTTTGATTTGTGTAATTTGCCTATATAAGATGGAAGGAAACACGCTTGCATGGCCCATACATATGCATACAAGAAACTGATATATTTTAATTGGCACAACAAATGTTGCTCAAAAATTTGTCCACTTGTTGGCAACCATCCTTAAATTGACATCCTATGGTGACAATGGGCTTTCTTTAATATAAAAAAAAATAAAAATCTTATGATTACAATGGACTCTTCGATTGCACGAACAGGTATCCTATTATTCGATTTCATCACCAGTATGAGGTGAACAAAACATGAAGAATTAGTCTAAGAATCCAAGAAGAAGATCTATCACATAGATTTCGTGATCTTTCTCAACTTTTGAGAGAGCTACACGTAAGGTAGCTTGTAAGAACTAGGAAAGGTTGGTGGAATTCCAAGTGGTATGACCAACATCTGCAAAAGATTACGTGATTGCTACCCTAAAGAATTCTACGCCATACAAGAGAGGATATCATAGAACAGAATCTATGAATTATTTTACGTGATTCGTTTGAAAGATTTTATGTGTCATTGGCTTGAAAATTTTCAAGTGTCAGAACTAGGAAAGAAGGCTCGAAGAAAGATACATGCAAAATCCTAATAAATGTCTTTACCGCGAAAGGTCTCTGTTGATAGAGAGATGCACAAGTAAGCTCTATTTTTTTCCGAAGGCATTGGAAAAGCGCATGGGTTTTAAAAGAAACATCATAAATGTAAAAATGAGATCCATGAACAGATATATTATATACATGTGCATCAATTAATTTCTAAGATTGGTGGGGCTTGAGGGGATTACGCTTGTTGGATAGACAACGGAGAGAGAAGACTTGAATGGCAACAACGCAGAAAGGAAAGGAAAGGAATCAAACTGTGTATGTTGTTGGGACAGAGGTCATTTCAATAGAAACAGCAGAGGCCCACGTTAGATTTTGGATATCACCTGGACTCCATCCTTGTAATGTAAGAGACAGCAGGTAATTTATTTGTCATGTCCATCTCTAGATAGTTGTTTGTAAGCTCCAAAACGTTTATATCATGCATGATTCTGGTCTCCGTGTTCTTAGGGCCCTGGAACAGATGCATGTCGACATATTGTCTGCTAGCGTTTACAAAGTTTTTTCCGTTTTTTTTTGTTGAAGGCAAGTTCCATGCTCAAACACAATGGATTGCACAGACCACCCGAAGGCAATAAAATAGAATACAGTAAAAGGTGTTGGTTGCATGAACAACAGTGTCAAAATCTAACGGTCATGATTGTAGCTATGCTAGTAGATAATGTTTATATATAGAAGAATTTTCTTCCATAGCTCCAGCCTCCACTTGAGATTACGCGTTTAAGATTGACAAAGTTTTAACCAACTAACATGGTGTAGTTCGTCAGGAGTAGTGGAACTTCTACCTCCCTCTTAAGTTCGAATCTCACAGACCACAAGGAAAAAATATATGTATATCGATATCAAAAAAAAAAAGATTGACAAAGTTTTCCATGATTTCTATCCATTAGTATGGTTGAAAAAAAAAAAATACTAGCCAGATGTTGTAACGTGTGGATTGCATCCTTAATTAGAAGAATACTCTTAATAAAGAGTTTCTGGATTGTACTAGCTAGCTTACCTTAATCTGTAAGTTATGATCGTAGTACTTCTTTAACAAAGAAAGAATATGTAGCAAAGGAGAAATTATATATATATATATATATATATATATATATATATATATAGGGAAAGGTTCAGATGAGGACATGTCCTCTTTTTAGCATTTTAAGGACAAC
>JAMKQA010005679.1:0-15354 GCA_024699735.1 Posidonia australis
TGGTTGCATGCACACGGCCACCTACTCCTTCTACGTGGCTTTTTAAGCCCGTAGCCTCCACCATGCATGACCCAAGTCTCCTCTCCTCCCCGCGCATTCTTTCTTTCCCAAGCATGCCTTCTTTCTCTTCTCCTTCCACTCATTCTCTCTCTCTCCACTCACTCCCTCCCGTCTCACTCTCTCATTCTCCCTCCCCTATTTCTCTTCTCCCTGCGACCTCCTCTCTGTTTGGTGTGCTCGAGGGCCGATGACGGTGTGTGGCGGCTCATGGTGGTGCATGGAGCTTGAGTGGAGCACTTTTGTGGCTGTGGTTGCGTCGGAGTTCGCCGAAGTCAGTCGGAGATCGCCGGAGCTCATTTTCCGGGACGCACCACCACCTCATGTAATAGAGAGCATGAAAATGGTATAAATTAATAGGGTTGCATGAAATCTAGATAAATTTACATTCCTATAATTTATTGTGATTTTATGAGAATTTATGGTGGATTTATGGGCAATTATGCCAGTGGGTGTGTTTTGGGTCAATTTGACCCTTCTAACTTTGCGATTTTATATCTTGATGCATGGTGAATGGATTTTAGTTTTGTTTTATGCAAGATTTTTGGTATTTGTTTAGGGTGTTCGGTCGGAGGTCCTAGTTGGGTCAATTTCGGACTGTAAGGTTTGGGCCGTTTTCCATTTTTCGTAGAATTCGGCATATCGAACTATTTTGGTATGTCGTTTTTTTGTCAGATTAGGTCCTCTTGTCGAAATTCAATCGTTCGATTTGGGATAGTCGCTCGGATCAGGAGATTTCGGTCGATCGAATTAGTTTCAATATACCGATTTTGGCCTGAGTGTTGACTGTTGACCTAATTCGGTTGATCGATCCAGGTCGGTCTACTAAACCAGGGATTTTCAGCATACCGGACTTGTTTTTCGGCATGCCAATATGGACCCAAATATGTTTATAAAATGTGTTTCCTGAGGCCTTTCTGGATTGCTGTGTTTTGCCCCCTTGATAGGGATTGTGGGCCGTCAATGGTGGTCTCTTGGGACCCTTGAGGCGCCGTTTTACCGAGGTTTTGGAAGAATTTTCAAAGATATGAAAATGATTTTGGAAAATGGATTTCAAGGAAATAGTTGGCCTGTTTTGGAAAATTTTTCCTGGTTTTCTGTGTGCGGGCCGAGATAGTGTGGGACCGTGTCATCGGGACCAGGGAATGTGACGACATTCTTGGGTGGTCGGGCGCGACTCCCTGGTTGAGGTCGGGGGTCGAGATACCTGAGGCTGAGGGGCATCGGGTCCTGGAGGTATGAGACTCCTTGACTGTCGTCTCAAGGCTAGGGTTCTGGTCCGCGGATTGAGGTGTCTTGTGGCATGACGGGGAGGTATGATACTCCTACTATCGCTGTGAGCACTGAGGCTCGGGTGTCGTCCGGTGTGGAGGTATGATACTCCCTCTTAAGCATTGTGTGTAGAGGACGCCGTGAGGAGGCAGACCCTGTGGTGGCTAGTGTGGGTGGAACACGTGCCCATAGCTGGTAGCGTCTTGAGTGACAGGACAGCCTTCTCAGGGAGGGGTTGGCTTTGTGAGGGTTCTCTAGGTGGTTGAATCGCGGGACGGTGATCGCTCCTACACAGGGTGACTTCACCGTGATAGTGCAGAATGCCGTGGTCGCTCCTCAGTGGACTGCTTATGGCCAAAGTTAGGTTGCTTGGCGTTGGACTTCCCGACTCACTATGTGTGGTTTTGGCCATTGAGGGCCTTTACTTGTGGCTTTGGGCTAGTAGAGCCCCGGTTGTGGTTTTGGCCGGTGTGGGGTTGGTTTGTTAGGTTTTGAGAAAATAGTTTGCGAAATGAATTTAAAAGGAAAATTAATCATAGTTTGTTTTTCTACGGTTTTCCTTGGGGTGCGTACTGGGTGACTCTTATCACTCATACGTTTTTCCTCGTGTTTTGGTTTGCAGGTGTAGGCATGCAGAGAATTAGCGTAGTGCATATAGTCTGGAGTCTTTTAGCCACACACACAGGTTCCTGGTAGTTAGATATTTACTGTTTGGCTTTAATTTTCTCGTAATTTAATTTGTTTTAAATTATTGTGAAAAATGAGGGGTGTTACAGTTGTAGAAAGATCTAGAAGATCTTGGCTGTAACAACTTGATTCCTTTGTAACAACCTTGATTCTTCTCCATATGTCTCTCTCCTACATGTCTTGGGATGGGGAAGAATCCATCTTTCCAGTGGCATGTTAACACAGCGACACCAATGGTCACCCATCCTCTAACAGCCCAACAACACCAAACGTCGTCCTCTCCAGCCAAGCAGCATCAACCCGTCCTCTTCTCTCCCTTCTCACCTCCTCCTTTTGCAAACACAACAGCCACCCAACAAACCAACAACCTCTCACCACCTCATAGCAACTGTTCAAACACCAACATAAGGCACAACAACCACAATAGCAGGAACACCTGTAAATTCAATTTTGTAATTATTTACATTTTGATGAATTTATTTATGGACAGGTGTTACTGTCCCAAGGCCCATTTGTGTGATTTTGGGCTTAAGCCTTGTGGGTCGATGGCTATTTGTGTGTTCTTGTGCTTGTCCCCACGTAGT
Source organism: Posidonia australis (assembly GCA_024699735.1). NCBI lineage: Eukaryota > Viridiplantae > Streptophyta > Magnoliopsida > Alismatales > Posidoniaceae > Posidonia > Posidonia australis. The sequence goes on from JAMKQA010005679.1 coordinate 2,601, forward strand.
TGGCATTGTGCGTGTGACACTGTGCTTGTAGGTATGTGTGTGGGCTTGTGTTTGTGGGCTGATTGATGTGGTTGGTTGCTAGCTTGTACTATGGAGCTGGCAGGTGTGTTGTGCTTGGTGTGGCTGGCGGTTAGCTGACATTGTGTGAGTGAGAGTACATGCATGGTTTGTTGGGCATATGCGCAGCTACTTCCTCCCTTGCATATTAAATGGATGCTTGGGACGAGTCTTCTCGCGCACACCTCCCTCTCTTCTCTTCCCCACCATCTCCCCCTACCCTATTTTCCAGTGGAGACTGAGAGCCTAGCCAAGCCTTCCCCTCCCCTTTCACCTCCTTTCCCCTCCCTCCACTCCACTTCTTATTCACTCCTTCGCCTCCTTGTTGGTGGGTGCGGGTGAGGGGAACAGAGAGAGACTGAGAGTGAGAGAGAGAGGTGGAGGTGCTACTGGTGTTCCGACTAGCGAGTGGATCCTGGACTTCTTCCTCGATATCATGTGAGGTCGAGGAGCATCCGAGGACATGTGGGAGGCGAGCTGGTTGCCGGTAGAGCAGTGGGTTGGCCGAGATTGGATTTGGGTCGTTGGAGGCCATTTTGAGGTATGCACTTTCAATCCAATGTGTAGAAAGCATAAAAAATGGTAGAATTGCTTAGGAAGTAAGTAATCTAGGCTAAATTTGTTGCTCTAGAATTTATGGTGAATTATTGTGGCATTTATGGCATTTAATGGCTTGGGTTGGTTTTGAGTCATTTATGACCCCTTTGTGCTCGAGAATTTATATCTCCTTATGTGGTAAATGGATTTCAGTTTTGTTTGTGTGGTTTTGGAGTAGACTCGTGTGTCTACCTCCCATATTTATCTTGTGGATTTTGGATTTTTTTTGGGGGGCCTACCCTTTGCTCCCAATTGGGAGATTTTTCTGGTTGTCTGGTTCAAGGCTCTATCTAAATTTTGACAGAAAACGCCGGGGTGCGGGCCTCATGTGTAGTGGACATGTGCGTGTTGGCCAGGGAATTCTTGGGTGTTTTTCGAGACCTTTTGAGTATATAGACCCACGTTATATGCTAGTTTTGACCACTTTGAAACGTGTTTTGATGTAGTGGTAGCTTGCCTAAGTGTTTGGGAGCCTATTTTACGAATTTGTGGATTTTTCGTTGAGGTCCTGTATGAGAGTTTCTAAAGATATAAAATGGTTTTGAAGATGTATTTCAAAGGAATGTGTTGGCCCATTTTGGAAATGGTTTTTGTAGTTTTTTGTGTGCGCGTCGAGAGCCTGTGGGCCGTGTTGTCTAGACCAGGGGGTGTGACGACACTTGCCGGATGGTCGGGTGCGTTACCTTTGTTGAGGTCGGGGGCCAAGATACTTGAGGAAGCGATTCGTTAGGTCTTGGAGGTATGAGACTCCTTGATTGTCGTTTCGAGGCTAGGGTTGTGGTCTAGGGGTTGAGGTGTTTTGTGACATGACAGGGAGGTATGATACTCCTGTTGTCGCTGTGAGCACTAAGACTCGGGTGTTGTTCGGTGTGGAGGTATGAGACTTCCTTCTGAGCACTGTATGGAGGACGCTGTGAGGAGGCATACCCTGTGGTGGCCAATGTAGGTGGGACACTTTCCCCATAGTTGGTAGCGTCTTGAGAGACAGAACTACCTTCCTAGTATGGGTTGGCTTTGTGAGGGTTCTCCAGGCGAGAGAATCGCGAGACGGTGTCGCTCCTGCATAGGTTAGTGTGACCGTGGCAATGCAGTGCACCTTGGTGGCTGCTTGTGGCTAGAGTTAGTTGCCTAGCGCCTAGCTTCTCGACTCATTGTCTGTAGTTTTGGCCCTTGAGGGCCTCGCTTGTGGTTTTGGGCTAGTAGAGCCTTCGTTTGTTTGGTTTGGCTGGTATGGGCCATGTTTCTTGTGGTTTGGGTCTGGTATGGCTTTGCTTTGTGGTTTTTGGCCTGTTGGGTCCGAGTTGCTAGTTTTTGGTGGATTTGGAGAAAATGACTGCGAAATGGTTTTAAAGGAAAATTGTTATAGTTTTGTTTTCTGTCATTTTGTGGGATGCGTTTTGGGTGACTTTTGTCACTCACGCTATTTCATCCATGGTTTTTAGGTTGCAAGTGTAGGCGTGCAGGTAGGTTTCGCATAGTGCACATAGTCCAAAGTCTCGTAGCCACACACACAGTTTCCTGGTTGTTTAGGTATTACTATTTGGCTATAATTTCTTGTAATTTAATTTGTTTTAAATTATTGTGGAAATTGGAGGTGTTATAGCAGCCGTCCAAACCCTCCTCCTCATCGAAGCCCATGTAGCTGTAAGAGAGAGAGAGAGAGATCACATAGAGAGCTCGGTTCCCTCCTTGGCCATCCACACTTCCTCTAGCCTTCCTCTTTTCCCTTAGTCCATAGCCCTTCTAAGCCCTTCTTCCTCCGACCATCCAACCTACACCATCGTGAACCCATAAGAGGAAGAAGAGAGCACGTAAAGGAGAGAGAGTCACACTCGAGAGAACTCAGTGCGACTTCCAACCATCTACCCTCCTCGGCCTCTGTTGGCATTCTCTGGGCATCCTCTTGGTCCTTTGAGTTCCCCTTGACGTTCACACACCTCCAATCATCTTTCGGCTTCCTGAGCTATTGTTTCTAGTTGTCTAGCGTAGCACCCAACCACAACATGCCATACACGACTGCTAAGTAGTTGAGCATCTTCTTCCTCAATGCTCTTGCGTCCTCCTTAAGCCATCCCCATCACCTTCAGCCCTTGAGTCGAGCTACATCCCATCTCCGGCTGAGCAGCGACGTCACTAGCCGTTGAATCTCAACAAAGCAACCATCGACCAAACCAACTGTCCAGGCCTCAAAACAATCAAGTAACTACATCCTAACACTCCCCGACCTTCACGCGACCTCTAGCAACCCCTCACTGGCCACCTTCAACATCGTCAAGCGCCATTCACCAAGGAAGTTGCCAATGCTGTCATCGGGGAAGACAGGCTTCCATAGGTAAGCCCCCACTCTCGAGCTCTGTTCTTCTAGATTTTCCTCCCTTGCATTGCCAAATCAAGCATGTTTCGATTATGATTTCTTCCTATTCAAGCTTGCATCCGCATTCATACATCCATATCACATCCATGTGTCATCGACAATGGGTTCATTGGGTTCAAAAACAGTCGATAGCCTATGAGTGCCCTCACACCCATCCAGACATCTGGTCACCTTCTCTTCTCTGCCCCAAACTTTCTTGGATGTCTGCTTGGAGCTCTCTTCTACCTAGATGGCCGACCGAGCTCACGAACACCGATGAGGTGAGGTGAAGATGGTGGCAGGCTAACACAACACACCTTTGTATCCATTTCGCATCCATGCACTCCTCCTTGCTCCCTCAAACTTCCAGACTTGACAATTTGCCACACGAAAGCCTTTGAATGAAGCTCCTAAAGAAGCTCGCTGGCCGAATTCTGTCTCCAACGAGGTACATGGAAGGAGCACTCAGGCTGTCCACACCTCCAACTGAGTGCTCTGGTATGATCACTACACTCCCCACTTGCTTACCATGCACCTTACATTCATCTGTCCTCAGCGTATCTAGATCGAGAGCAATGGGAAGTCATGGTGCTGTAAAGCTCACCGGCAGGATTCATTTTCTGACGAAATACGTGGGAGGAGCACTTCGGGTGGTCTCATCTCCAATTGAGCATCCATGTGTGGCCTCTGATCTCCCTTCTTGCTTCCTGTGCATTCACATCATGATTTAAGTTGCTGTGTTGAGATTTGGTGTGATGAGAGGTCGTTGGTCTGTTTTGTGGCATTGCGAGCGACTCTCGATGGCACCTTTAGAAAGTGATTCATATGGATTTCTAGATGACTCTAATTGGCATCTTGAGGCAATGAGTCTCCCATGTTCAGAGTAGATCACTTAAGCTAAGCACCTTCATGCATTCTGTGTTGTTTCTCTTTTGTGATTTTACATGTTTGTCCTCTATTATTTGCATCTACATGTCTTTATCAACATTGCATGGCTTTCCCCATATCACTTAGCATCTTTCATGCATAAGCAAGGATGCTTACTATGTCAGCATCTTTTGATCGATGGTCCAAAACCCACATAGTGTAACTAAGCTCAATCCACATTAATTTCTGACCCAATCATATTATTCAAGTATGGCATTTTGCATCCCACTTCATGGCACACATTATTTTGGCATTATTTTCCAACATTGGCCAACATGCAAGGGAATTAGTCAGAAGGACTGACTTCTCGACGCATGAGGGTGCCTAATCCCTTCCCCATGCGTAATAGGAGTCCTTACCCTTTCTTTGGCACGCAATGACCATTATGTTTGCATCCATTGACACAAGTCATGCATTTAGCAGCATTTGCACACATTCTGCATTGCATTGCATGTTTTTCATGTTTTTTCGTGGTTTTTCTTGTCTTCCACTAATAGACTAGGTGGTGACTCCTTTTTTGTTTCCTTATCCTTTTTCGCTTTATTTTAGTGTTTTCGAGTCGATGCCTTCTTCCTTGGATTCACCATATTCGTCATGACCTTATCGGGATTCTTCATGTGTTCCCATGCACGAGGAGTCACTTGGTTCCGCCAACATGGTCACAATATGCTTGGCTGTTGGGAGTCTTATTTATGTTCAGGTTGGTACACATTTGGATCTTGCGTACATTGTTGGCATGTTAGGTAGATACTTAAGCAATCTAGATATGGATCTCTGGAAAGCTATTAAGTGGGTCATGCAGTATTTGCAAAAAACAAAAGACTCTGCACTTATGTATAGGAAATCAGATTAGTTGGAGATGATTGGGTATTCTGACTCTGATTTTGTTGGATGGCAAGATAGTCATAGATCTACTTTAGGCTATGTGTACATGTTAGTAGGAGGAGCTATATCATGGAAAAGTATCAGTAGACATTTATAACTCCTTCTACTATGGTAGCTGAGTACATAGCATGCTATAAGGCATCCAATTAGGGAATATGGCTAAGGGAATTTTTCACAAGTTTATAGATTATAGATGGAATTGAAAGACTGCTTAAGTTATGTTGTGACAATAAATCTGAGGTGCTATATTCTAATAATAACAAGAACTTATCAAAGTTTAATCATATAGACATTAAGTTCCTAGTTGTGAAAAAAAGAATTCAGAATGGTTAGTTGTCTATAAAGCATATTGGGACAAACTCCATGATTGCGGATTTGTTACTAAAGGAGTACCATTTATGGTCTTTCATGAGCATATTGCTCTTCTAAGTGTTGTACCATTTGATGATGTATCAGTTTAGGAGGAGTTTGTATTTGGATGTTCTATTGTTATAGATGTTGTTTTCTGTAGAAATAAGGTTTTAGGTTATTTACATTATGAATATTTATGTTGATCTTGTAGACATCCCATTTTCGCATTTCCTAGAATCATCTAGGATAAGAACCTTTGAGTCGTCTCAGATCACGAGGCTAGGGATCTTTTGCTCTATTTTCCAGATATTTCATTTTTTTTAAAAACATTCTTGATTTTACTTGGTTCAAGGTTGTTAGCTGTGGCAAAGCTAATCCGCTCAAACTAGTGGCAAGCTTATGTTCCTTAAACATGTTGATGTGAGTCATTAGATGTGGCAGAGCTAATGCTCTCATCTTACTCAAATTGGTGGCAGATTTGAGTACTCTGAGCTTAATGAAGATGTTTTTATGATTTCATGAGATTTTTGAGTATTTTCTAGACTTTTAAGGAATATCTGTGGATTTAACGTAAAATACAAGGGATAAAATGCAAAAGACCAGGATGGCACTCTCGAGAACGGTGGCTAAACTAGATGTCATTTGAGTAGACGACACTTCTTGTCGCCTCTCATATAGGCGACTAGGTTCTAACGCCATCTCAAAAGGCGCCTGGCATCCTAGGTCCTACTCTCATAACAACTTGTCATCTTGGGCTTTATATAATATATAGGATATTTATAAGTATTATCATGATTTTTTCCATGATTATTCTAATTTCTAGACTTTTTCTAAGTACTTATATATTTATGGAATATCGTATAAATCTTTATTAATGCCAGTTAATTCCAGAAACTTCTAGAATAATGGATGACACTAGGATTAATATCATATATTTTTATCATGGTTTAAAATGAGAAATGATATTAATTATCACTTTTCCAATGCTAGAATTATCTATAATTTAAAAAGATAATTTCAACATGTGCTTAATTTTCAAATATTTATTTAATTAAGAGACTGGAATTTGTTATAGATATATTTAACATAATTCTCGTAATTATTGGGGATTTTATCTTTTAAATTTGATTTTGATTTTGAATTTGGATTTGAAATTTGATTTGAAATTGAAATATTTTCTAGAATATTCTAGCGATTTTGAGAGAGTTTGAAAATATCACGACGAGTCGTTTACAGTTGTTGGATATTTGTTGAGTCAATTTTGGATCTTTATTTTAAACAAAGTGATATTTTTGTCTCAATGGCACTGGTATTGGCAACTAGCCCCTAAGAAAGATTTTTGGCCTATTTTTCTGCAATGGGAAATAGAACTTTCTGGGCTGTCACCAGTTTCTCTAGCGACATATCTTGATGTGTCAGCTGTGCCACCAGTGACAAGTTTTAAATATCCCTATTTTCGAATTTTCAAACTTGTTTGCATCTAGAAGCTTCCATAATCTGTTTCTCAACAAGACTTCATGTCTTGGCATCCATAATCTGGGGAACTTTCCAAATTTAGAGAGAGGTTGCCTAGAGAGATCAATTCTTGGCGAAGTCCTGTCGCAATCATCCTAGATCCATAGAGATCCTTTCATTCCTAGTCAAAGCGCACCTCTAGAGCTTCATCCAGGCCTCCACTTCCTCATCCACTCTACAACATACGAGGATAAAGGGATTATCTTCCAATTCTTGTATTTTTTTATTATTACATGACATAGATAAGCTCATGGCATATGCATGTTTTAAGTTACATGTTTTAAGTTTTTCTTTTATTATTCTTTTGTTATTTGTTTACTACACCTAATCTAATCCATGTTTTCTTGTTTTTTTTAATTTGTTTTGAAGGGAAGGATCTTACATAGCATAAAGAAGCCACCAAATGACATCCAACTGTCGATTCAGTGAACTGGTGAACCCACAATCTCAACTTTACACCAAATCTCAGGTTTCCACATTAGAACATGAGCAACACACAAAAGGGGATCTTACAGATCTCATTAAAGTTTGGAACAGTTAGATATGGGCATATTCAGATCACTTTGTCTAAATTTTATGCTACACATCTACAGTTGACCCATGTCATTGATTGTATTAGCATTAGTGACTATTGTGGGTTAAATTACGCCTAAAGTAATGAAAACTTCTTTGATTCTATATTGGTACAATTCATGGATTGGATTGTAAGATGTCTTTGTTAAACTAGCCATTTGGAGCTCATAAAGTTTTCATGCTTTAATTGTTAATTTTATGTGTGACTCAAGTAGGAGATTGCCGGGTTAAATCTAGCAATATATATTAGCTAATATAAAATCAATTAAAGTATTGTAGGCTATTTTTTGATTAAATTCATTATAGTGATCTATTTGGTTTTTTAGGTTGAGCCAAATAGCATTTTAAGTGATGTGGATTAATATGTGTAGAGACTATTAGGACATTTTTCCATTTGTTGAAGGGTCGAATTGAAAATTTGTATTATTATAAATTTCTATATATTAGGATCATTGTAACACTTGTAAAATTCATTTTGTAATTATTTACATTTTAATGAATTTATTCCTGGATGGGTGTTACTGTTTCGAGGCCCGTTGGGTGGATTTGTGCTTTTAGGCTTGGGCCTCGTGGGTTGGCTTTTATTTGCGTGTCCCTGTATGTGGTTGACACTGTGCATTGTGGCACTGTGCTTGTGTGGGCCTGGGTGTGGGGTCCGTGTGGGGCCCGCGTTGTGGGTTGGTTGGTGGGAGCGAGTTGGTGGTGTGAATTGGTGAGCTCGTGTGGTTTGTGGTAGCTGGGATGGGTGGCTATGCACGCGCTCAGCTACCACCTTGCATGGCTTTATAAGCCCATGCGCGCGGCTGACTAGCTCAGCCTTCCTCTCCTTCTCCGCGCGTCTTCCTCCGTCTCGAGCATGCCACTTCTCTTCCTCTTCCTCCCCTTCCACTCGTTCCCTCTCCCTCCACTCACTCCACCTCGCTCCTGTCATTCTCTCTCTCTTTCTCCCTCACCTGTTTCTCTCCTTCCTGCATTCCCCTCCCCTATTCGGTGTGCTCGTGAATTGACGAAGGCGTGCGGCGTGTCGTGGTAGCGTGTGGAGCTCGGGTGGTGTGCCCTTGTGGTCATGTGTGCCTTGGTGAGGGTCGTGGTTGCCGGAGTCGACTGAAGGATCACCGGAACATGCATTACAGGTACGCATCTCCAATCCCGGTAATAGGAGAATATGAAAACGGTAGAAATGCCTAGGATGCATGTAAACTAGGCTAATTTAATGTTTTAGAATTTATTATGATTTTATGAGAATTTATGGTGGATTTATGGGCATTTATGCCGATGGTTGTGTTTTGGGTTGTTTTGACCCTTATTTTTTTGTGATTTTATATCTTGATGCATGGTGAATGGATTTTGGTTTTGTTTGTGTGAATTTGGAATAGACTCAAGGGTCTACATCTTATGTTTTATGCAAGAATATTGGTGTTTGTTTAAGGGGTCCGATCGAAGGTCCCAGTTGGGGCAATTTCGGACTGTAGGGTTTGGGCTGTTTTCTGTTTTTCGCAAAATTTGACATACCGAACCATTTTGGTATGTCGTTTTTCTATTAGTTTGGTTTTCTGGTCGAATTTAGTCGTTCGATTTTGGATGGTTGACTGAATTAATGGATTTTGAACGACTGAACAATCTTCGGTATACCGATTTTAGCCTGAGTGCTGACCGTTGATCGAACCAGGGGTTTTCGACATACCAAACTTGTTTTCGGCATACTGAATCTGGGCCCAAATGCTCTTGTAAAATATTATTTTCAAGGGTTTTCTGGATTGGTTTGTATTGTCCCATTGAGATGGAATTGTGGGCCGTCAGTGGTGGTCCCTCGGGACACCTGATGTGTCGTTTTGTCGAGGTTTTGGAAGAGTATTCAAAGATATGAAAATAGTTTTGAAAATGATTTCAAAGAGATGAATTGCCAGTTTTGGAAAATAGTTTTCCTAGTTTTCTGTGTGTAGACCGAGACTGTGTGGGACCGTGTCGTCGGGACTAGGGAATGTGACAACATTCTTGGGTGGTCGAGCACAACTCCCTGGTTGAGGATGGGGGCCGAGATACCTGAGGCTGAGGGGAGTTGGGTCCTGGAGGTATGAAACTCCTAGACTGTCGTCTCAAGGCTAGGGTTGTGGTCCGCGGGTTAAGGTATCTTGTGGCATGATAGGGAGGTATGATACTCCTACTGTCACTGTGAGTACTGAGGCTTGGGTGTTGTCGAGGGTAGAGGTATGATACTCCCTCCTGAGCACCGTATGTGGAGGATGCCATGAGAAGGCAGACCCTATGGTGGCCAATGCAGGTGGGACACGTGCCCCGTAGCTGGTAGCGTCCTGAGAGATAGGGCAGCCTTCCCAGGGAGAAGTTGGCTTTTTGAGGGTTCTCCAGAGAGGGAGAATCGCAGGATAGTGAGCGCTCCTACACAAGGTGGCCGTCACCGTGGCAGTGCAGAACACCGTGGTCGCTCCTCGGTGGACTGCGTGTGACCGGAGTTTGGTTGCCTGGAGCTGGGCTTCTTGACTCACTGTGTGTGGTTTTGGCCATTGAGGGCCTTTGCTTATGATTTTGGGCTAGTAGGCCCCAGTTGTGGTTTTGGTCGGTGTGGGCTTAGTTTGTGAGGTTTTGAGAAAATAGTTTGCGAAACGAGTTTTAAAAGAAAAGTAATTATGATTTACTTTCTGTGGTTTTCTTGGGCTGCGTACTAGGTGACTCCTGTCACTCATGCGTTTTCCTTGTGGTTTTGGTTTGCAGGTGCAGACATGCGGTTGGTTTAGCGTAGTGCATATAGTTTGGAGTCTCCTAGCTGCACACATAGGTTCCTGATAGATGATGTTTTTTTGTTGGCTTTAATTTTCCTATAATTTAATTTGTTTAAATTATTATGGGAAAATGTGGGTTGTCACAATCATGGTCCCTAAACCATAAGCTTTTGGTCTCCCTTCTCTCTCACCCCTATCTTGAGAAAGAGCAAGAAAGATGAGCATGGTGGTTTGAAAGACTACATTTAAGCAAGAGGAACAAGGACTTTCACAATTTCTATATGGATTCAGGTACGCTTCCACATATACATTTTATTTGTGATGAATATGATATAATTAAATCTTGAAAAATAAAATTTTAATATATAAAATTCATGTATTTTTGAGATCTTTTTTTAACACCTACGTCCAACGTTAAACACAGACTTGGTTGCATTTTATGTGTGATAGGTGTACCCTCTTGCGCCAACTCCACCTTTCTTTTTCTCCTTTCTAGAAAATTTTCAATTTCAAAATATTTCTTTTTTTGGTTGATTCTGGAAATCAAGCTTTGACGTATTGACCATTATTGGGATGGATTCTGTCATTTACCATTGTCAGCCATATTACCATCTTGGGTGGGTGTTGAATGCTAGTTGTTCAAGCATCCAATGTAAGATGCAAGCCATCCTATGTCTTACACCTTGGGCACATTAATAGCTGGTGCAACTGCTTTATGTTACCAAGAATGGTACTTTTACCTTTCTTGAGCAATCCCATTGCTCTATTTATACCTTAGCACCCCAACCTTGCCAAGGGATGGATTTTTTAAGCTGAAATCCCATACAAGGAGCTTGAATTTTCAAAAGAGCTGAAAAGTGGTCTATACATCGTTGGCCTCCACAACCTGACTCTAGATCCAATGACTCTATCTCTCTATTCAACACCTTCAACAATGCCATTTTTGTTTGCTTAAATAAAGGGGGCTTTGTTTAGTGTTTTTATTTGCATTCTTTCACATTTGTAACTAGGCATAGCATCTTGGGTAAATCGAGGTACAATCTTCTAGGTAAGTATTTCTCCACTTTTCTTTATATAATGTTTACATTCCGTTCAACCATCCCTACATCTAGTCCAACTTGCGAAATTATTTTTCTGTTTTGAAGGAATAAAAGGAAAGGAAAACACTCAATTGGAACAAGAAACCTTTGAGTGACGTAGGTGTCATCTCGAAGTAATCGAACCCACTACGACCACAAATCTTCCCAAGACATCTCAAGAGCTAGTGAACAAACAAACAAAGAGTGGTGATCACCCTTGATTTCCAAGTATGTGGAACAAAGGAATTGAGTCAACAACAACAACTGCAAAGAGGTCGAGGTCAACAAACAACGTTAGTGCTAGGAAATGCATGCACAAAACCTTGTGTCCACTGTAGATACAGGACTTTTGCCATAACTTTTTCGATTTATGCTCTATCGATGTCCCTTTGTTTATGTACGACTTCACTCCATGAATGTTGAAGTCATTGTAATCGCTACTCTTGATTCCCTTTCGCTGACCCTTGAGATGTCTTGAGATATTTTGTGGAAGTTGTGGGTTCAATTACCATAGGACAATGCCAACATTACCTAAGGATGTCCACGCTAGTGAGCTTCTTCCTCCTCTTCTTTTTCTTTCAAAATAAAATCAAAATATGCAGATTAACGTGGTGTAGTAAATGGTTCAACAAAGAAAATTAAAATTACATGAAATGTAAAGAAAAATACCTACCCAAGGGTTTTATCTCCCTCAGTTACAAGCTAAAAAATGCAAAGTATGTAATATGCAAAACATTAAAATGAAAACCCCCTTTTAATTTATGAGATATGTGCATGACATATGGAATGGCCATGGTTGAAGATGGTGGAAGACTTAAGCTCTCTTCTTTCTCTCTTTTCTCATATTGAAAGTTCACTTAGATTTTTTCCCTTCTAATTTTTCTTTTGAATTCCTCCCAAATTGCTGTCAAAATTCCCCCACTCTTTGTCCCCTCCAAAGGTCGAAGCTCCTAAGTATGTATAGAGGTATTGGAGGATAAGAAATTGGTAAGAAATCCAAACTTGATAGGGTAGTTCAACTGTAGCAAAGAATTTTCAAATTTGGAGTGTAAAATACAAGGAACCATGTGTTCTATGTAAAATGTAGCATTAGCTGCCTTTTACATAGTGAGACACCTAGCCACAATAATGAAGGAATATTCTCTCCCATTAATGAAGAATTAAGCACAACATTGCCTTACTAAGTCTACACATGATCAACAAGATTATCCTTAAATGGATATAATTTGAATTCAAACTATTCAAAAAAAGGAAGGAAACACAAGGAGCTCAACTGTTGCGTGTAAAACGTAGCAACAACAGCATATGACATAAAACACGTAGGTCTATGCATTTTACAACCTCAAGCCCAAAACTTACGAAATTTTGGTGCCAAGTCAAAGGTGCTCAATTAGGTCATTTAAATGAACTATTAACAACTTCTAAATAAGGCATGTGGACTCACTACTAGAAAAACAGGAAATCGCGAGGACAAATGTCCTCGCTAAGTCCTCCCAATGTCCTCGCAATTTCCTCGCTAATGACCTTTGCGAGGACATTGCGAGGACAATATGTAACACCTGTAAAATTCATTTTGTAATTATTTACATTTTATGAATTTTATTTTCCTGGACAGGTGTTACTGTTCCGAGGCCCATTGTGTGGCTTTGTGCTTTTGGGCTTGGGCCTCGTGGGCTGGC
>JAMKQA010005680.1:0-14778 GCA_024699735.1 Posidonia australis
TATGCTCCTGCAGTCCTTGATTTTCGGTGTGCCGCTTGATCTGCCGAAATTCCCTGAAACGGTATGCCGAAATGGATCGGTCGACCGTTTTTCTGGTAGCTTTAATTCCTTTGAATTTCGGTGCTCCGATTGATGTTCCGATAAACCCTAATTTGGTATACCGAAATAATTTGGTATGCCGTTTTTGCACATAAGCTAAAAACATCTTCTATCTTTGTACATCAGTCCATTTACATTAAGACTATAAACAACTGAATATAATTCCTTTGTAAATGATTTGTATATTCAATAACTGAGTATTCATAATTTCTTAAGTGATTAATTATAATTAATCACATGTCATTTGTTATCATCAAAATATACTTATGGATTTTTTCAACAACAGCGACTCAGGACTCCTCCGGACTTAAAGGAGTCACGAGAAAGGGACAAAACTTGAATCTCCTCCGGACCTAAAGGAGACATAAGAAAAGAAATAAAAAGTTGTTCCTGGAGGTCAGGAATCAGCGACTCGGGACTCCTCCGGACTTAAAGGAGTCGTGAGAAAGGGACAAAACTCGAATCTCCTCCGGACCTAAAGGAGACACGAGAAAAGGAATAAAGAGTTGTTCCTAGAGGCTAGGAATCAGCGACTCGGGACTCCTCCAGACCTAAAGGAGACACGAGAAAAGGAATAAAAAGCTATTCCTGGAGGCCAGGAATCAGCGACTCGGGACTCCTTCGGACTTAAAGGAGTCGCGAGAAAGGGACAAAACTCGAAACTCCTCTGGCCTTAAAGGAGATTCAAGAAGAGGATTAAAAAGATGTACCTGGAGGCTAGGAATCAGCGACACGGGACTCCTTCGGACTTAAAAGAGTCAGACAGAACTCAAATCTCCTCCGGACATAAAGGAGACACGAGAAAAGGACAACGACTCGAATCTCCTTCGGACTTAAAGGAGACAAGAGAAAAAGGGACAAAGATTTGTTCCTAGAGGCCAAGAATCAGCGACCCATGACTCCTCCAGACTTAAAGGCGTCAAACAAAACTCGAATCTCCTCCGGACCTAAAGGAGACACGAGGAAAAGGGATAGAGAGCTATTCCTGGAGGCCAGGATCAGCGACCCGGGACTCCTCTAGACCTAAAGGAGTCAAACAAAACTCGAATCTCCTCCGGACTTAAAGGGGATTCAAGAAAAGGAATAAGAGCTGTTCCTGGAGGCTAGGAATCAGCGACACAAGACTCCTCCAGACTAAAAGGAGTCGGACAAAACTCGAATCTCCTCCGAACTTAAAGGAGACATGAGAAAAAGGGGCAAAGAGTTGTTCATGGAGGCCAGGAACAAGCGACCGGGACTCCTCCGGACTTAAAGGAGTTAGACAAAACTCGAATCACCTCCGGACTTAAAGGAGACACGAGGAAAAGGGGCATAGAGTTGTTCCTGGGGGCCAGGATCAGCGACTCGGGACTCCTCCGGACCTAAAGGAGTCGGACAAAACTCGAATCTCCTCCAGACTTAAAGGGGATTCAAGAAGAGGAATAAGAGCTATTCTTGGAGGCCAGGAATCAACGACACAGGACTCCTCCGGACTTAAAGGAGTCGGACAAAACTCGAATCTCCTCTGAACTTATAGGAGACATGAGAAAAAGGGGCAAAGAGCAGTTCCTACAAGCTAGGAACCAGCGACCTGGGACTCCTCAGGACTTAAAGCATTCAGAAAAAACTCAAATCTCCTCCGGACTAAAAGGAGATTCAAGAATAGGATTAATAAGTTGTTCCTGGAGGCCAGGAATCAGCGACTCAAGACTCCTCCAGACTTAAAGGAGTCACGAGAAAGGGCAAAACTTGAATTTCCTCCGGACTAAAAGGAGACACGAGAAAAAGGAAATAAAGAGCTATTCCTAGAAGCCAGAAATCAGCGACTCAGGACTCCTCCAAACATAAAGGAGCCGCAAGAAAGGGACAAAACTTGAATCTCCTTCGGACCTAAAGGAGACAGGAGAAAAGGAAAAAAGAGCTATTCCTGGTGGCCAGGAATCAGCGACTCAAGACTCCTCCTGACCTAAAGGAGTCGCGAGAAAGGGTCAAAACTCGAATCTCCTCCGGACCTAAAGGAGACACGAAAAAAAGGAACAAAAAGTTGTTCCTAGAGGCCAGGAATCAACGACTCGGGACTCCTCAGAACTTAATGGAGTCACGAGAAAGGGACAAAACTCGAATCTCCTCCGGACTTTAAGGAGACACGAGAAAAAGGAAAAAAAGAGCTATTCCTGGAGGCCATGAATCAGTGACTCAGGACTCCTTCGGACTTAAAGGAGTCGCGAGATAGGGACAAAACTCGAATCTCCTCCGGCCTTAAAGGAGACACGAGAAAAGGAATAAAAGAGCTATTCTTGGATGCCAGGAATCAGTGACTCTGGATTCCTCCGGACTTAAAGGAGTCGTGAGAAAGGGACAAAACTTGAATCTCCACCATCCTTAAAGAAGATTCAAGAAGAGGAATAAAAAGCTGTTCCAAGAAGCCAGGAATCAGCGACAAGGGACTCTTCCGAACTTAAAGGAGTCGGACAGAACCCGAATCTCCTCCGGTCTTAAAGGAGACACGAGAAAAGGACAACGACTCGAATCTCCTTCGGACTACAAGGAGACAAGAGAAAAAGGGACAAAGAGCTGTTCCTGGAGGCCAGGAATCAACGACCAGGGACTCCTCCAGACTTAAAGGATTCGGACAAAACTCGAATCTCCTCCAGACTTAAAGGAGACACGAGGAAAAGGGGCAGAGCGCTGTTCCTGGAGACCAGGATCAGCGACCCGGGACTCCGCTAGACCTAAAGGAGTCGGACAAAACTCGAATCTCCTTCGGACTTAAAGGGGATTCAAGAAGAGGAATAAGAGTTGTTCCTGGAGGTCAGGAATCAGCGACAAAGGACTCCTCTGGACTTAAGGGAGTCAGACAAAACTCGAATCTCCTCCGGACTTAAAGGAGACACGAGAAAATGGGGCAAAGAGTTGTTCCTAGAGGCCACGAACCAGCGACCCGGGACTCCTCCGAACTTAATGGAGTCGGACAAAACTCGAATCTCCTCCGGACATAACGGAGACACGAGGAAAAAGGGCGGAGAGATGTTCCTAGAGGCCAGGATCTGCGACCCGGGACTCCTCCAGACCTAATGGAGACAGGAAAAAACGGGACAAAGAGTTGTTCGTTGAGGCCAGGAATCAACGACTCGAGACTCCTCCGGACTTAAAGGAGACACGAGAAAAAGGAAATAAAGAGCTATTCCTGGTGTCTAGGAATCAGCGACTCAGGACTCCTCCGGACTTAAAGGAGTCGCGAGAAAGGGACAAAACTCAAATCTCCTCCGGACCTAAAGGAGACACGAGAAAAGGAAAAAAGAGTTGTTCCTGGATGCCAAGAATCAGCGACTCAGGACTCCTCTGGACCTAAAGGAGTCGCGAGAAAGGGACAAAACTCGAATCTCCTCCCGACCTAAAGGAGACAAAGAGTTGTTCCTAGAGGCCAGGAATCAGCGACTCAGGACTCTTTCGGACTTAAAGGAGTCGCAAGAAAGGGACAAAACTTGAATCTCCTCCAGACTTAAAGGAGACACGAGAAAAAGGAAATAAAGAGCTATTCTTGGAGGCCAGGAATCAACGACTCAGGACTCCTCCAGACTTAAAGAAGTCGTGAGAAAGGAACAAAACTCGAATCTCCATCAGACCTAAAGGAGACACGAGAAAAGCAAAAAAGAGTTGTTCCTAAAGGCCAGGAATCAGCGACTCCAGACTCCTCCGGACCTAAAGGAGTCACAAAAAAGGGACAAAACTCAAATCTCCTCCGGAACTAAAGGAGACAAGAAAAAAAGGGACAAAGAGTTGTTCTAAGAGGCCAGGAATCAACGACACGTGACTCCTCTAGACTTAAAGGAGTCGCGAGAAAGGGACAAAACTCGAATCTCCTCCGGACTTAAAGGAGACACGAGAAAAAGGAAATAAAGAGCTATTCTTGGAGGCCAGCAATCAGCGACTCAGGTCTCCTCCAGACTTAATGGAGTCGCGAGATAGGGAAAAAACTTGAATCTCCTCCGGCCTTAAAGGAGACACGAGAAAAGGAATAAAAGAGCTATTCCTGGATGCCAGGAATCAATGATTCAGGACTCCTCTAGACTTAAAGGAGTCGCGAGAAAGGGAAAAAACTCGAATCTCCTCAGGCCTTAAAGAAGATTCAAGAAGAGGAATAGAAAGCTATTCCTGGAGGCCAAGAATCAGCGATAAGGGACTCCTCCAGACTTAAAGGAGTCGGACAGAACTCGAATCTCATCCGGACTTAAAGGAGACACAAGAAATGGACTAAGACTCAAATCTTCTCCGGAGTTAAAGGAGACAAGAGAAAAAGGGACAAAGAGTTGTTCCTGGAGGCCACGAATCAGCGACCCGGGACTCCTCCGGACTTAAAGGAGTCGGACAAAACTTGAATCTCCTCCGGACCAAAAGGAGACACGAGGAAAGGGGGAAGAGAGTTGTTCCTGGAGGCTAGGATCAGCAACCCAGGACTTCTCCGGACCTAAAGGAGTCGGACAAAACTCGAATCTCCTCTGGACTTAAAGGGGATTCAAGAAAAGGAATAAGAGTTGTTCCTGGAGGTCAAGAATCAGCGACAAAGGAGTCCTCTAGACTTAAAGGAGTCGGACAAAACCCGAATCTCCTCCGGACTTAGAGGAGACACGAGAAAAAGGGGCAAAGAGTTGTTCCTAGAGGCCAGGAACCAGCGACCAGGGACTCATCTGGTCTTAATGGAGTCGGTCAAAACTTGAATCTGCTCCGGACTAAAAGGAGACACGAGGAAACGGGGCAGAGAGTTGTTCCTGGAGGCTAAGATCAGCGACCTGGGACTCCTCCAGACCAAAAGGAGTCGAACAAAACTCGAATCTCCTCCGGACTTAAAAGGGATTCAAGAAGAGGAATAAGAGCAGTTCCTGGAGGTAAGGAATCAGCAACACAAGACTCCTATGGACTTAAAGGAGTCGGACAAAACTCGAATCTCCTCCGGACTTAGAGGAGACACGAGAAAATGGGGCAAAGGGTTGTTCCTAGAGGCCAGGAACCAACAACCCGGGACTCCTCCGAACCTAAAGGAGACACGAAAAAAAGGGACAAAGAGTTGTTCCTAGAGTCCAGGAATCAACGACTCGGGACTCCTCCGGACTTAAAAGAGTCGGACAGAACTCGAATCACCTCCGGACATAAAGGACACACGAGAAATGGACAACGACTCGAATCTCCTCCGGACTTAAAGGAGACAAGAGAAAAAGGGACAAAGAGTTGTTCCTAGAGGCCAGGAATTAGCAACCCGGGACTCCTCCGGACTTAATGGAGTCGAACAAAATTCAAATCTCCTTCGGACCTAACGAAGACACGAGGAAAAGGGGCAGAGAGTTGTTCCTGGAGGCCCGGATCAGCGACCCGGGACTCCTCCGGACCTAAAGAAGTCGGACAAAACTGAAATCTCATCCGGACTTAAAGGGGATTCAAGAATAGGAATAAGAGCTGTTCCTAGAGGCTAGGAACCAGCGACCCGGGACTCCTCTGGAATTAAAGGAGTCGGACAAAACTTGAATCTCCACCGAACTTAAAGGAGACATGAGGAAAAGGGGCAGAGAGTTGTTCCTGGAGGCCAGGATCAGCGACTTGGGACTCCTCCAGACCAAATGGAGTCTGACAAAATTTGAATCTCCTCCGGACATAAAGGGGATTCAAGAAGAGAAATAAGAGCTGCTCTTGGAGGTCAGGAATCAACGACACAGGACTCCTCTGGACTTAAAGGAGTCGGACAAAACTCGAATCTCCTCCAGACTTAGAGGAGACACGAGAAAAAGGGGCAAAGAGCTGTTCCTAGAGGTCAGGAAAAAGCGACCCAGGACTCCTCCGGACTTAATGGAGTTGGACAAAACTCGAATCTCCTCTGGACTTAAAGGAGACACGAGGAAAAGGGGCAGAGAGCTGTTCAGGAGGCCAAGATATGCGACCCGGGACTCCTCCGGACCAAAAGGAGACTCTAAAAAAAGGGACAAAGAGCTGTTCCTAGAGGCCAGGAATCAAAGACTCGGGACTCCTCCAGACTTAAAGGAGTCTCAAGAAAGGGACAAAACTCGAATATCCTCTAGACTTAAAGGAGACACGAGAAAAAGGAAATAAAGAGCTATTCCTAGAGGCTAGGAATCAGCGACTCGGGACTCCTCCGGACTTAAAGGAATCGCTAGAAAGGGACAAAACATGAATCTCCTTCAGACTTAAAGGAGACACGAGAAAAAGGAAATAAAGAGCTATTCCTAGAGGCCAGGAATCAACGACTCGGGTCTCCTCCGGACTTGAAGGAGTCGCGAGAAAGGGACAAAACTTGAATCTCCTCTAAACTTAAAGGAGACACGAGAAAAAGGAAATAAAGAACTATTCCTGAAGGCCAGGAATCAGCGACTCAGGACTCCTCCAGACCAAAAGGAGTCACGAGAAAGGGACAAAACACGAATCAACTCCGGACCTAAAGGAGTCACGAGAAAAGGAAAAAAGAGTTGTTACTAGAGGCCAGGAATCAACGACTCTGGACTCCTCTGGACCTAAAAGAGTCGCGAGAAAGGAACAAAACTCGAATCTCCTCCGGACTTAAAGGAGACACGACAAAAAGGAAATAAAGAGTGATTCCTGTTGGCAAGGAATCAGCGACTCAAGACTCCTCCAGACTTAAAGGAGTCGCGAGAAAGGGACAAAACACGAATCTCCTCCGGACCTAAAGGAGACACGAGAAAAGAAAAAAAGAGTTGTTCCTGGAGGCCAGGAATCAGTGACTTAGGACTCCTCGTTACCTAAAAGAGTCGCGAGAAAGGGACAAAACTCGAATCTCCTTCGGACCTAAAGGATACACGAGAAAAGGAAAAAAATGTTTTTCCTAGAGGCCAGGAATCAGGGCCTCAAGACTCCTCCGAGCCTAAAGGAGTCGCGAGAAAGGAACAAAACACGAATCTCCTCCAGACCTAAAGGAGACACGAGAAATGGAAAAAAGATTTGTTCCTAGAGGCCAGGAATCAACGACTCAGGAGTCCTCCGGACCTAAAGGAGTCGCGAGAAAGGAACAAAACTCGAATCTCCTCCAGACCTAAATGAGACACGAAAAAAATGGACAAAGAGCTGTTCCTAGATGCCAGGAATCAGCGTTCGTGACTCCTCCGGACTTAAAGGAGTCGCGAGAAAGGGACAAAACTCGAATCTCCTCCGAACTTAAAGGAGACACGAGAAAAAGGAAATAAAGATGTATTCTTGGAGGCCAGGAATCAGCGACTCAGGACTCCTCTAGACTTAAAGGAGTCGCAAGAAAGGGACAAAACTCGAATCTCCTCCGGTCCTAAAGGAGACACGAGAAAAGGGAAAAAAAGTTGTTCCTAGAGGCCTGGAATCAGCGACTCTGGACTCCTTCGGACCTAAAGGAGTCGCGAGAAAGGGACAAAACTCGAATCTCCTCTAGACCTAAAGGAGACACGAGAAAAGGAAAAAAGAGTTGTTCCTAGAGGCCAGGAATCCGCAACTCAGGATTCCTTCGGACTTAAAGGAGTCACGAGAAAGGGACAAAACTCGAATCTCCTCCGGACCTAAAGGAGACACGAGAAAAGGGAAAAGGAGTTGTTCCTAGAGGCCTGGAATCAGCGACTCAAGAGTCCTCTAAACCTAAAGGAGTCGCGAGAAAGGGACAAAACTCGAATCTCCTCCAGACCTAAAGGAGACATGAAAAAATGGGACAAAGAGCTATTCCTAGAGGCCAGGAATCAGCGACTCAGGACTCCTCCAGACTTAAAGGAGTCACGAGAAAGGGACAAAACTCGAATCTCCTCCGGACCTAAAGGAGACACGAGGAAAGGATAAAAGGGTTGTTCCTAGAGTCCAGGAATCAACGACTCAAGACTCCTTCAAACCTAAAGGAGTCGCAAGAAAGGGATAAAACTCGAATCTCCTTTGGACCTAATGGAGACACGAAAAAAAGGGACAAAGATCTGTTCCTAGAGGCCAGGAATCGACGACTAGGGACTCTTCCGAACATAAAGGAGTCGCGAGGAAGGGATAAAACTTGAATCTCCTCCGGACTTAAAGGAGACACGAGAAAATGGAAAAAAAGAGCTATTCCTGGAGGCCATGAATCAGCGACTCAGCACTCCTCCGGACTAAAAGGAGTCGCGGGAATGGGACAGAACTCGAATCTCCTCCAGCCTTAAAGGAGACACAAGAAAAGGAATAAAGGAGCTATTCCTGGAGGCCAGGAATCAACGACTCTGGAATCCTCCAGACATAAAGGAGTTGCGAGAAAGGGATAAAACTCGAATCTCCTCTAGCCTTAAAGGAGATTCAAGAAGAGGAATAAAAAGCTGTTCCTGGAGGCCAGGAATCAGCGACACGAGACTCCTTTGGACTAAATGTAGTCGAACAGAATTCGAATCTCCTATAGACTTAAAGGAGACACGAGAAAAGGACAACGACTCGAATCTCCTCTGGACATAACGGAGACACGAGAAAAAGGGGCAAAGAGCTGTTCCTGGAGGCCAAGAACCAACGACCCAAGACTCCCCCGGACTTAAAGGAGTTGGACAAAACTCAAATCTCCTCAGGACTTAAAGGAGGCACGAGGAAATGGGGCCGAGAGCTATTCCAAGAGGCCAGGAACCAGCGACCTGGGACTCAACCGGACTTAAATGTGTCGGACAAAACTCGAATCTCCTCCAGACTAAAAGGATACACGAGGAAAAGGGGAAGAGAGCTATTCCTGGAGGCCAGGATCAACGACCCGGGACTCCTCCAGACCTAAAGGAGTCAGACAAAACTCGAATCTTCTCCGGACTAAAAGAGGATTCAAGAGGAGGAATAAGAGCTATTCCTAGAGGCCATAAATCTGCGACATAGGACTCCTCCAGACTTAAAGGAGTCGGACAAAACTTGAATCTCCTCCGGACTTAAAAGAGACACGAGAAAAAGGGGCAAAGAAATGTTCCTGGAGGCTAGGAACCAGCGACCCGGGACTCCTCCGGACTTAAAGGAATCAGAAAAAACTCGAATCTCCTCCGGACTTAAAGGAGACACGAGAAAAAAGGGGCAAAGAGCTATTCCTGGAGGCCAAGAACCAGCTACCCGGGACTCCTCCGGTCTTAAAGGAGTCGAACAAAACTTGAATCTCCTCCGACCTTAAAGGAGAATCAAGAAGAGGAATAAAAAGCTAATCCTGGAGGCTAGGAATCAGCGACACAGGACTCCTTCGAACTTAAAGGAGTCGTGAGAAAGGGACAAAACTCGAATCTCCTCCAAACCTAAAGGAGACACGAGAAAAGGAAAAAAGAGTTGTTCCTAGAGGCCAGGAATTAGCGATTCAAGACTCCTCCGGACCTAAAGGAGTCGCGAGCAAGGGACAAAACCCGAATCTCCTCCGGACCTAAAGGAGACACGAGAAAAGGAAAAAAGAGTTATTCCTCGAGGCTAGGAATCAATGACTCAGGAGTCCTCCGGACCAAAAAGAGTCGCAAGAAAGGGACAAAACTCGAATCTCCTCCAAACTTAATGGAGACACGAGAAAAGGAAAAAAGAGTTGTTCCTAAAGGCTAGGAATTAACGACTCAAGACTCCACCGAACCTAAAGGAGTCGTGAGAAAGGGACAAAACCTGAATCTCCTCCGGACCTAAAGGACACACGAGAAAAAGGGACAAAGAGTTGTTCCTAGAGGCTAGGAATCAGCGACTCGGGACTCCTCCGGACTTAAAGGAGTCGGACAAAACTTGAATCTCCCCCGGACCTAAAGGAGACACGAGCAATAGGGGCAGAGAGCTGTTACTGGAGGCCAGGATTAGCGACCCGGGACTCCTCAAGACCTAAAGGAGTCGGACAAAACTCGAATCTCCTCCAGACTTAAAAGGGATTCAAGAATTGGAATAAGAGCTGTTTCTAAAGGTCAGGAATCAGCGACATTGGACTCCTCCGAACTTAAAGGAGTCGGACAAAACACGAATCTACTCCGGACCTAAAGGAGACACGAAAAAGGAAAAAAAGAGTTGTTCCTAGAGGGCAGGAAACAGCGACTCAGGACACCTCTGGACCTATCGCAAGAAATGGACAAAACTCGAATCTCCTCCAGACTTAAAGGAGACACGAGAAAAAGGAAATGAAGAGCTATTCCTGGAGGCCCAGAATCAGCGACTCAAGACTCCTCCGGACTTAAAGGAGTCGCGAGAAAGGGACAAAACATGAATCTCCTCTGAACCTAAAGGAGACACGAGAAAAGGGAAAAAGAGTTGTTCCTTGAGGCTAGGAATCAGCGACTTAGGAGTCCTCCGAACCAAAAAAAGACGTAAGAAAGGGACAAAACTCGAATCTCTTCCAAACCTAAAGGAGACACGAAAAAAAGGGACAAAGAATTGTTCCTAGAGGCCAAGAATCAGCGACTCGGGACTCCTCCGGACTTAAAGGAGTCGCGTGAAATGGACAAAACTCGAATCTCCTCCGGACTTAACAGAGACACAAGAAAAAGGAAATAAAGAGCTATTCCTGGAGGCTAGGAAACAACGACTCAAGACTCCTCCGGACTTAAAGGAGTCACAAGAAAGGGACAAAACACGAATCTCCTCCAGACCTAAAGGAGACACGAGAAAAGGAAAAAAGAGTTGTTCCTAGAGGCCAGGAATCAGCGACTCAGGACTCCTTCAGACCTAAAGGAGACACGAGAAAAAGGAAATAAAGAGCTATTCCTGGAGGCTAGGAATCAGCGACTCAAGACTCCTCCGGACTTAAAGGAGTCACAAGAAAGGGACAAAACACGAATCTCCTCCAGACCTAAAGGAGACACATGAAAAGGAAAAAAGTGTTGTTCCTAGAGGCCAGGAATCAGTGACTTAGGACTACTTCAGACCTAAAGGAGTCGCGAGAAAGGGACAAAACACGAATCAACTCTGGACCTAAAGGAGACACGAGAAAGGGACAAAACTCAAATCTCCACTGAACCTAAAGGAGACACGAGAAAAGGAAAAAAGAGTTGTTCCTAGAGGCCAGGAATCAACGACTCAGGTGTCCTCCGGACCTAAAGCAGTCGCGAGAAAGAGATAAAACTCGAATCTCTTCCAGACCTAAAGGAGACATGAAAAAAAGGGACAAAGAGTTGTTCCTAGAGGCCAGGAATCAGTGACTCGTGACTCCTCCGGACTTAAAGGAGTCTCAAGAAAGGGACAAAACTCGAATCTCCTCCGAACTTAAAGGAGACACGAGAAAAAGGAAATAAAGAGTTATTCTTGGAGGCCAGGAATCAGCGACATAGGACACCTTTGGACTTAAAGGAGTCGTGAGAAAGGGACAAAACTCGAATCTCCTCCAGTCCTAAAGGAGACACGAGAAAAGGAAAAAAAAAACTGTTCCTAGAGGCCAAAAATCAGCGACTCTGGACTCCTTCTGACCTAAAGGAGTCGCGAGAAAGCGACAAAACTCGAATCTCCTCCGGACATAAAGGAGACACGAGAAAAGAAAAAAAAAGTTGTTCCTAGAGGCCAGGAATCAGCGACTCAGGACTCCTCCGGACTTAAAGGAGTCAAGAGAAAGGGACAAAACTTGAATCTCCTCCGAACCTAAAGGAGACACGAGAAAAGGGAAAAAGAGTTGTTTTTAGAGGCCTGGAATCAGCAACTCAGGAGTCCTCTAGACCTAAAAGAGTCGCGAGAAAGGGACAAAACTCGAATCTCCTTCGGACCTAAAGGAGACACAAAAAAAAGGGACAAAGAGTTGTTCCTAGAGGCCAGGAATCAGCGACTCGGGACTCCTCCAGACTTAAAGGAGTCGCGAGAAAGGGACAAAACTTGAATCTCCTTCGGATCTAAAGGAGACGCGAGGAAAAGGAAAAACGGGTTGTTCCTAGAGTCCAGGAATCAGCGACTCAGGACTCCTCCACACCTAAAGGAGTCGCGAGAAATGGACAAAACTCGAATCTCCTTTGGACCTAATGGAGACACAAAAAAAGGGACAAAGATTTGTTCCTAGAAGCCAGGAATCGACGACTAGGGACTCCTCCGGACTTAAAGGAGTCGCGAGAAAGAGACAAAACTTGAATCTGCTCCGGACCTAAAGGAGACACGAAAAAAGAGTTGCTCCTAGAGGCCAGGAATTAGCGACTTAGGACTCCTCCGGACCTAAAGGAGTCGCGAGAAAGCGGCAAAAATCGAATCTCCTCTAGACCTAAAGGAGACACTAAAAAAAGGGACAAAGAGTTGTTCCTAGAGGCTAGAAATCTGCGACTCGGGACTCCTTTGGACTTAAAGGAGTCGGACAAAACTCGAATCTCTCCTGGACCTAAAGGAGACACGAGGAAAAGGGGTAGAGAGCTGTTCCTGGAGGCCAAGATCAGTGACCCGGGACTCCTCCGGACCTAAAGGAGTCGGACAAAACTCGAATCTCCTCCTAAGTTAGAGGGGATTCAAGAATTGGAATATGAGCTGTTCCTAGAGGTCAGGAATCAGCGACACAGGACTCCTCCGGACTTAAAGGAGTCGGACAAAACTTGAATCTCCTCCAAACTTAAAGGAGACACGAGAAAAAGGGGCAAAAATATTTTCCTAGAGGCCAGGAACTAGTGACCTGGGACTCCTTTGGACTTAAAGGAGTCGGACAAAACTCGAATCTCCTCCGGACATAAAGGAGACATAGGAAAAGGGGCAGAGAGCTATTCCTGGATGCTAGGATCAGTGACCTGGGACTCCTCCAAACCTAAAGGAGTCGGACAAAACTCGAATCTCCTCCGGACTTGAAGGGGATTCAAGAAGAGGAATAAGAGCTTTTCTTAGAGGTCTGGAATCAACGACACAGGACTCCTCCGGACTTAAAGGAGTCGGACAATACTTGAATCTCCTCCGGACTTAAAGGAGACACGAGAGAAAGGGGCAAAGAGCTGTTCCTAGAGGCCAGGAACCAACGACCCGAGACTCCTCCGGACTTAAAGGAGTCGGACAAAACTCGAATCTCCTCTGGACTTAAAGGAAATTCAAGAAGAGGAATAAAAAACTGTTCCTGGAGGCCAGGAATTAGCGACTCGGGACACCTCCTGACATAAAGGAGTCGCAAGAATGGGACAAAACTTGAATCTCCTCCAGTCTTAATGGAGACACGAGAAAAAGGAAATAAAGAGCTATTCCTATAGGCCAGGAATCAACGACTCAAGACTCCTTCGGACTTAAAGGAGTCTCGAGAAAGAGATAAAACTCGAATCTCCTCCGGACCTAAAGGTGACACGAGAAAAGGAATAAAGAGCTATTCTAGTAGGCCAGGAATCAGAGACTCAGGACTCCACCGGACTTAAAGGAGTCGCGAGAGAGGGACAAAACTCGAATCTCCTCTGGAATTAAAGGAGACACGAGAAAAAGGAAATAAAGAGCTATTCCTGGAGGCCAAGAATCAACGACTCAAGACTCCTCTGAACTTAAAGGAGTCGCGAGAAAGGGACAAAACTCGAATCTCCTCCGGACCTAAAGGAGACACGAGAAAAGAAAAAAAGAGTTGTTCCTGGAGGCCAGGAATCAGTGACTTAGGACTCCTCGTTACCTAAAAGAGTCGCGAGAAAGGGACAAAACTTGAATCTCCTTCGGACCTAAAGGAGACACGAAAAAAAGGGACAAAGAGCTATTCCTAGAGGCTAGGAATCAGCGACTCAGGACTCCTCCGAACTTAAAGCAGTCGTGAGAAAGGAACAAAACTTGAATCTCCGCCGGACTTAACGGAGACACAAGAAAAAGGAAATAAAGAGCTATCCCTGGAGGCCAGGAATCAGCGACTCATGACTCCTCCGGACTTAAAGGAGTCGCGAGAAAGGGACAAAACTCAAATCTCCTCCGGCCTTAAAGAAGACACGAGAAAAGGAATAAAAGAGTTATTCTTGGAGACTAGGAATCAACGACTCAGGACTCCTCTGGACTTAAAGGAGTCGCGAGAAAGGGACAAAACTCGAATCTCCTCTGGACCTAAAGGAGACACGAGAAAAGGTATAAAGAGTTGTTCCTAGAGGCCAGGAATTAGCGACTCGAGACTCCTTTGGACT
Organism: Posidonia australis; assembly: GCA_024699735.1. Classification (NCBI taxonomy): domain Eukaryota; kingdom Viridiplantae; phylum Streptophyta; class Magnoliopsida; order Alismatales; family Posidoniaceae; genus Posidonia; species Posidonia australis. The sequence goes on from JAMKQA010005680.1 coordinate 14,076, forward strand.
TAAAGGAGTCGCGAGAAAGGGACAAAACTCAAATCTCCTCCGGGCGTTAAGGAGATTCAGGAAGAGGAATAAAGGCTATGTACAACTTGCTTGCTAGCCCAGAAATTTGTTCTTTTCTGTAGCTCGCTCATTTCGCTGTGTGATTGCTCTGTCTGTCCACTTGATGACTGATCTGGATGAACTGTTGCTTGGATTCTGCACTGATGCAAGGAGCTTGGCCAAAAAATGTTTCACGAGGGCATTGTTTCCTCCTCGAAGAAGACGGTCTTGTTTGATATTTCTGACATCTCTCCTGGTTCACTGTTGTGTCACTGGCTGACTTCTTGGTAGTCTAACTTTGGCATTGGACTATTGACTGTGCTCTCTTTTGCTGATTAAGGGAGTACGGATATTCTGACTTTGCTCTGACCTCAGAGGCTCATGGCTATTGTTGTCCTCATTTCTGCACTCGAGCTATGGAGTAGACAACATGTTCTAGACGAAGATACTGTCCCAAGAAGGGTCAACCAACAGGACAGCTAACATGCCCTTGGTTGACGAGGAAGGTTATCACCACAAAGGCAGCTTGTTGGAAAAATCCTTAATACATTTTGATGATAACAAATGACTATTGATTATTTGATAAAATAATCACTTAAGAAAATCTGATATACTCAAGTACTGAATATAAAAATCATTTATCTAAGGCATATTAATCATACAT
>JAMKQA010005681.1:0-12878 GCA_024699735.1 Posidonia australis
ATGTAAATTTTGCACTTTAGTCCCTGACTTTTCAGGAAATTATCCAAGTGCAATTTTTGCATCCTTGTGCCACATTGACACTGGACCCATCATTTGCATGTTAGAATAAGGATCATGAACATGTTTTTCATCCAGTTTCTTGCTCAATTCGCGAATTTTGTGTTTTAGTCCCTATGTTTGTCATTTATTGCGTTTGCATCCTTTTGATGATTTTTCTTCTCCTTGTTTCTTGCAAGTGACATTTTCCAGACATTTAGCATGCATTTTGACAGAACTTAGGCCATGCATCATTCCCATGCAAGCACTTGTCATATCCAGCCAGGGGAAACGACCAAATTACCCCTATGTCCCCAATTCATGAGCATACACCACATTCTATGCATTTAGCCTTGCATTGTCCATGTCTAAGCCGTTTTCTAGAGTTTTTGCACATTCAGGCACTTATCCTTGCAGTTTTTATCTTTTTTTCCCATTTATCCTTATTTAGCGAGTCGACATCCCATGCCTTTCATCCATGGTTTCTTTCTCTGCTCTACCTTCAGAATTTCTCATCCTTTATCTGATTTGACTTGTTTTTTGATCCTACATCTCATGTTTTTGACTTGATTTGAATTTCATCGCCTCAGGGCGTACAGTGACAGGCCCGAGGGCCGACGTTTGTCCCTACCATGGATTAATTTTCCCCTTTTCGATTTTCACGATTTTCTCATGATTTCATACATAGTTTTGCACGTTCGTTTAGTCATGTCACATCCATACATATTAGCATGATTAGAGCATGATCCAGGTTTAGCATACATTCATCAAACCTTTAGCAAGCAATAGGACTAGAAAGATCGAGATTCTCGGGCGTACGAGGGTGCCTAACACCTTCCTCGTGTGTAATAGGAATCCTTACCCATCCTCTAGTAGTAGATATCCTGCCTTCACATCAGCACCTTAGGCATTCATCTTTTTGTGGTTTTCCTCGTCTTTCCCTCAAAAGACTAGGTGGCAACTCCTTCCCTTTTCTTTCCTTCTTTCTTTTATCCTTTCCTTGCGCCTTCGCCATCCTGGCGTGGCTGTGGTCACCCTTCCCCCTCCCTCCAGGTCGGGCACGGTCACAACTAGCTATTATTAGTTCACTCTCGACGGTTCTGAGCCACTGCGTGTACACCGTTAGCGTCTTGGCTAACACTCGGCAGTTCCGAGTAGTTGCTTATACGCTGGCAGCGACTAGGTTCACACTTGTTGGTTCAGAGCCGCTGCTTGTACATCGGCTGCGACTTGGTTCACTACCGGCGATTCAATCCCAGTGCTTTCGAGACGCTACCTGTACATTGGTAGTGACCTGTGTCACTCTCGACTTCGCTACTTGTACACTAGTAGAGACTCAGTTCACTCTCGGCGGTTCTGAGCTGCTGCTGGTACACCGGCAGTGACTCGGTTTGTTCTTGATAGTTCTGAGCCACTACATGTACACCAGCAGCGGCTTGGTTCAATCTCGGTAGTTCTGAGCCTCCGCCTGTAAACTAGTATTGACTCGGATTACTCTCGGTAGTACCAAGCCGTAGCCTGTACACCGACAGCGACTCGGTTCACTCCCGGCAGTTCCGTGTCGCTGCTTGTACACCGACAGTGACTCGGTCCACTCTTGGCACCCTACTTGTACACTGGCAGTGACTCGGTTCACTTTCATTGGTTCCGAGTCACTACTGGTACACCGTCAGCGACTCAGTTCACTCTAGGCTGTTCCGAGCCACGGCATGTACACCAACAGTGACTCGGTTCACTCACAACAGTATCGAGTCGAAGCTTGTACACTAGTAATGACTCGGTTCACTACCGATGGTTCCGAGTCGCTGCTTGCACACCGGCAACAGCTTGGTTCACTCTAGGTGGTTCCAAGCCGCTGCTTGTACACCGACAAAGACTCGGTTCACTCTTGGTGGTTCCGAGCCTTGGCTTGTACATCAGCAGCAACTTAGTTCACTCTTAGCGGTTCCAAGCCGCATCTTGTACACCGATAGCGACTCGATTTGCTCTCGGTGGCTCTGACCCATTGCCTGTACGTCGGCTGCGACTCGGTTCACTCATGGTGGTTCTGAGTTGCTGCTTGTACATTGTGGCTACTCGGTTCACTCTTGGGGGTTCTGAGCTGCTGTGTGTACACCATCAGCGTCTCGACTAACTCTCGGTGGTTCCGAGTAGTTGCCTATATGCCTGCAGCGACTCGATTCACACTAGTCGGTTCCGAGCCTCTACCTATACGCCAGCAGCGACTCGATTCACCCTCGGCGGTTCCAAGCCACTGCCTACACATCGACTGTGACTCGGTTCACTCACGGTGGTTCCGAGCCACTACCTGTACACCAGCAGTTACTCGGTTCACTCTCGGCACTGCTGCCTATACACTGGTAGTGACTCAGTTCACTCTAGGCACCGCTGCTTGAACACTAGTAGCGACTCGGCTATCTCTCGACGGTTCCGAGCAGTTGCCTATACGCCTGCAGCGACTCAGTTCACTCTTGGTGGTTCTAAGCCGCTACCTGTACACCGGTAGTGACTTGGATCACTCTTGGCACCACTGCTTGTACACTGGTAGCGACTCGGTTCACTTCCGATGGTTCTGAGCCGCATCTTGTACACCAACAGTGACTCGGTTCTCTCTCGGAGGTTCCGAACCACTGCCTATACATCGACTGTGACTCGGTTCACTCTCGACGGTTCTGAGCCACTACATGTACACCGGCTGTGGCTTGTTTCACTCTCGATGGTTTCATGCCACTGCCTATCCACCGATAGTGACTCGGTTCACTCTCGGCGGTTCCAAGCCGTTTCTTGTACACCGACAGTTACTCGGTTCACTCTCGGCGGTTCCGAGCCGCTACCTGTACACCAGCAGTGACTTGATTCACTCTCGACACCATTGCCTGTACACTGGTAGCGACTCGGTTCAGTCTCAGTGGTTCCGAGCCGCTACCTCTACACCAACAGCGACCTAGTTCACTCTTGGCGGTTCTGAGCCGCTGCCTGTACAGCGGCAGCAACTTGGTTCACTCTCGGCAGTTCTGAGCCGCAACCTGAACACCAGCAGCGACTCAGTTAACTCTCAGCACCATTGTCTGTACACAGGCACTGACTTGGTAAACTCTAGGTGGTTCAGAGCCGCTGCTAGTACTCCAGCTGCGACACGTTTCACTCTTAGTGGTTTCGAGCCACTACTTGTACACCAGTAGTGACTCTATTCACTCTTTGCAATTCAGAGCTGCAACCTGTACCCTGATAGCGACTCGGTTCACATTCGGTGATTCCGAGCCACTGCCTGTACACTAGCAGCGACTCGATTCACACTAGGCAGTTCTGAGTCGTTGCCTGTACACTGGCAGTGGCTCGGTCCACTCTTGGCACCATTGCCAATACATTGGTAGCGGCTCGGTCCACTCTTGGTGCCACTATCTTTAAACTAGTAGCTACTCGGCTCACTCTCGATGATTTTTAGCCACTTCATGTACATCGACAATGGCATGGTTCATTCTCGGTGGTTTCGAGTTGCTGTCTATACACTGGCTGCAACTCGGTTTACTCTCGACGGTTCTGAATCGCTACTTATACATCGGCAGTGACTCGGTCCACTCTTGGTGCCACTGCCTGTACACTAGCAGCGACTCGGTTCACTTTAGGCGGTTTCGAGCAGCTGCTAGTACACCGATAGCGACTCGGTTCACTTATAATGATTTCAAGCCATAGCCTGTACACCAGCCGTGACTATACACCTGCAGCGACTCTGTTCACTCCTAGTGGTTTTGAGCTGCTGCCAGCACACCGACGGTGGCTAGGTTCACTCACGGCAGTTCTAAGCCACTGCATCTACACCAGCAATGACTCGGTACACTCTCCGCGGTTCTGAGACGTAGCCTGAACACTGATAATGACTCCGTTCATTCTCAGTGCTGCTGTCTGTACACTAGCAGTGACTCGGTACACTCTCGGTGGTTCTGAGCCGCTGTTGGTACACCGGCTGCGACATAGTTCACTCTCGGTGGTTTCGAGCCACATGCCTGTACATCAGTAGTGACTTGGTTCACTCTCGACACCATTGCCTATACACTGGTAACGACTCAGTTCAATCTCGGTGGTTCTGAGCTGCTGCCTTTACACCGACAGCGACCCGGCTCACTCTTGGCGGTTCCGAGCCGCTACCTGTACACCAGCAGCAACTCGGTTCACTCTCGGCAGTTCTAAGCCACAACCCGAATGCCGGTAGTGACTCGGTTCACTCTCGGCACCACTGTCTGTACACTAGCAGTGGCTCAGTAAACTCTCGGTGGTTCAGAGTCGCTGCTAGTACACTGGCTTCGACTCAGGTCACTCTCAATGGTTTCGAGCCACTACCTGTACACTAGTAGTGATTGGGTTCACCCTCTGTAATTCTAAGCTGCAGCCTATACACTAATTGCGACTAGGTCCACACCTAGTGGTTCCGAGCCGCTGCCTGTACACCAGCAGTGGATCGGTCCACTCTTGGCGCCGCTGCCTGTACACTGACAGCAACTCGATTCACACCTAGCGGTTTCGAGTTGCTGCCTGTACACTGGCAGCGGCTCGGTCCACACTTGGCGCCACTGCCTTTACATTGGCAACAACTCGATCCACTCTTGGTGCCACTGCCTTTACACTGGTAGCGACTCGGCTCACTCTCGATGGTTTGGAGGCACTACATGTACACCGACAACGGCTTGGTTCACTGTCGATGGTTTTGAGTCGCTGCCTGTACACTAGCAGCAACTCGGTTCACTCTCGGCAGTTCTGAGCCACTACTTGTACACTAGCAACGACTTCGTCCACTCTTAGTGATGCTGCCTGTGCACTGGCAGTGACTCAGTTCACTCTCGGTGGTTCTGAGCCGCTGCTAGTACACTGGTAGCGACTCGGTGCACTTACGACGGTTACGAGCCTTAGCCTATACACAGGCCGCGACTATACATTAGCAGCGACTCGGTTCACTCCTAGTGGTTTTGAGATGCTACCAGCACACCGACAGTAGCTAGGTTCACTCTTAGTGGTTCCGAGCCGCTGCATGTACGCCGACAGTGACTCGGTTCACTCCTAACGTTTCCGAGCCACAGCCTGTACACCAACAACGACTCGGTTCACTCTCGACAATTCCGAACTGCTACCTATACATCGATTGCGACTTGGTTCACTCTCGGCGGTTTCGAGCCACTGCATGTACACTGGCAGTGACTCGGTTCACACTCCGTGGTTCGAAGCCGTAGCCCAAACACCGACAGTGACTTGGTTCATTCTCGGCGCCGCTGTCTGTACACTGGCAGTGACTCGGTACACTCTCGATGGTTCTGAGCCGCTGTTGGTACACCGGCTGCGACACAGTTCACTCTCGGTGGTTTCAAGCCACTGCCTGTACACCAGTAGTGACTCGGTTCACACTCGACATCATTGCCTGTACACTGGTAGCGACTCGGTTCTGTCTCGATGGTTCCGAACCTCTGCCTCTACAACGGCAGCGACCCAGTTCAATCTCGGCAGTTCCGAGCTGCTACTTGTACAACGACAGCAGCTCGGTTCACTCTCGACTATTCTGAGTCGCAACTCAAACACCGATAGCAACTCGGTTCACACCTGGCAGTTCCGAGCCGCTGCCTGTACACTAGTAGCGGCTCGGTCCACTCTTGGTGCCACTACCTTTACATTGGCAGCGACTCGGTTCACTCTCGACGGTTCTGAGCCACTACATGTGCACCGACAATGGCTTGGTTCACTCTCGGTGGTTCTGAGTCGCTGCCTGTACACTGGTGGCAACTCGGTTCACTCTCGGCGGTTCATAACTGCTACTTGTACACCGGTAGCGACTCGGTCTACTCTTGGTGCCACTACGTGTACACTGGTAGTGACTCGGTTCACACTCGACGGTTCCGAGCCGCTGCTAGTACAACAGCAGCGACTCGGTTCACTTACGATGGTTCCAAGCCATAACCTGTACACCAGCCGCGGCTGTACATAGGCAGTGACTCGGTACACTCCTAGTGGTTTCAAGCTGCTATCAACACACCGATGGCAGCTAGGTTAACTCTCGGTGGTTTCGAGCCGTTCCCTGTATGCCGCCAATGACTCAGTTTACTCCAGATGGTTCCGAGCCACCGCCTATACACCAACAGCGACTTAGTTCACTCTCGACGGTTTCGAACTGCTACCTATACATCGACTGCGACTCAGTTCACTCTAGGTGGTTTCGAGACACTCCCTATACACTAGTATTGACTCGGTTCACACTCGGCTTTTCTGAGCCGAGCCTATACATTGGCTACGGCTCAATCCATTCTTGGCGCCGCTGCCAAAAAACTGGCAGTGACTCGGTTCACTCATGGCGGTTCCGAGCCGCTGTTGGTATACCGACAGCGACTCGGTTCACTCTCTGAGCCACGACATGTATAGTAGCAGCGACTCGATTCACTCACGGCTGTTTTGAGTCGTAGACCGTACACCAACAATGATTGGGTTCACTACGAATGGTTCCTAGTCGTTGCCTGCACATCGACAGTGGCTAGGTTCACTCTTGGTGGTTCCGAGCCGTAGCTTGTACACCGATAGTGACTCGGTTCACTCTCAGTAGTTCCGAGCCGTAGCCTGTACACTAAAAGCAACTCGGTTCACTCACGGCTGTTCAGAGACACTACTGGTACATCAACAGCGACTCGATTCACTCTCAGTGGTTCCGAGCCGTAGCATGTACACTAGCAGCAACTCGGTTCACTCCCGACGGTTCCATGGCACTACCTATACGTCGGCAACGACTCGGTTGACTCACGGTGGTTCTGAGCCGCTGCCTGTACTCCAGCAGTGACTCGGCTCACTCTCGGCTGTTCCAAGCGACTGCCTGTTCACCGACTGTGACTCGGTTCACTCTCGGCAGTTTCGAGCTGCTGCCTGTACACCAGTAGTGACTCAGTTCACTCTCGGCAGTTTTGAGCTACTGTTGGTACACCGACAGCGACTCCGTTCATTCTCGAAAGTTCTGAGCCACTGCATGTACACCGACAGCAGCTTGGATCACTCTTTATGGTTCCAAGCCACTGCTTATACATCGACAGTAGCTTGGTTCACTCTCGGTTGGCTTGAGCTGCAACCCGAACACCAGCAGCGACTCGGTTCACTCTTGGCACCACTGTCTGTACACTCGCAATGACTTGGTAAACTCTCAGTGGTTCAAAGCTGCTGCTAGTACACCGACTGCGACATGGTTCACTCTCAGTGGTTTCGAGCCACTGCATGTACACTAGTAGTGACTCGGTTCACTCCCTGCAATTCCGAGCCACAACCTGTACACCGACAGCGACTCAATTCACACCAGGCGGTTCCGAGCCGCTGTCTGTACACCAGCAGTGGCACGGTCCACTCTTGGCGCCGCTGCCTATACACTGGTAGCGACTCCGTTCACACTCGGCGGTTCTGAGCTGCTGCCTGTACACCGGCAGCGGCTCAATCCACTCTTGACGCCACTGCCTATACATTGGCAGTGGCTCGGTCCATTCGTGGTGCTACTGCCTTTACATTGGCAGTGACTCAGCTCACTCTCGATGGTTTGGAGCCACTAAATGTACACCGACAATGGCTTGGTTCACTGTCGGTGGTTCCGAGCTGCTGCCTGTACACTTGCGGCAACTCGGTTCACTCACGGTGGTTTAGACCCGCTACATGTACACCGGTAGTGACTCGGTCCACTCATGGTGCCGCTGTGTGTACACTGGCAGTGACTCAGTTCACACTAGGCGGTTCCGAGCCGCTGCTAGTACATCGATAGCGAATCGGTTCACTTATGACGGTTCCGAGCCGTAGACTGTACACCAGCCGCGATTGTACATAGGCAGCGACTCGGTTCACTCCTAGTGGTTTCAGGCTGCTGCCAACACACCAGCGGTAGCTAGGTTAACTCTCAGTGATTTCGAACCATTGCCTGTACGCCGACAGTGACTCAGTTCACTCCCGATGGATCTGAGCCATAGCCTGTACACCAACAGCGACTCGGTTCACTCTCGATGGTTCCGAACTGCTACCTACACATCGACTGCATCTCGGTTCACTCTAGGTGGTTTCGAGCCACTACTTATACACCAGTATTGACTGGGTTCACACTCGGCTGTTCCGAGCTGAGCCTATACACCAACTGGGGTTCAATCCACTCTTGGTGTAGCTGCCATAACACTAGCAGTGACTTGGTTCACTCTTTGTGGTTCCGAGCTGCCGTTGGTACACCGACAGCGACATGGTTCACTCACAGCTGTTCCGAGTCGTAGACCGCACACCAATAATGACTCGGTTCACTGCGGATGGTTCCTAGACACTGCTTGCACATCGGCAACAGCTAGGTTCACTCTTGGTGGTTCCGAGCCGCATCCTGTACACCGATAGTGACTCGGTTCACTCTCAGCGGTTCCGAGCTGTAGCTTGTACACTGGAAGCGACTCGGTTCACTCTCGGCAATTCAAAGACGCTACTGGTACATCAACAATGACTCGATTCACTCTCAGCGGTTCCAAGCCATAGCATGTACACTAGCAGCAACTCGGTTCACTTTCGACGGTTCCGTGCCACTACCTTTAAGTCGACAGCGACTCGGTTGACTCACAGCAGTTCTGAGCCGCAACTTGTACATTGGTGGCTACTCAACTAACTCTTGGCGGTTCCAAGCAGTTGCCTATACGTTGGCAGCAACTCGGTTCACACTCGACAATACCGAGCTGCTGCCTGTACACCAACAGTGACTCGGCTCACTCTCGGCAGTTCCAAGCGGCTGCCTGTTCACTGACTGTGACTCGGTTGACTCTCAGCAGTTTCGAGCTGCTGCCTGTACACCAGTAGTGACTCGGTTCACTCTTGGCAGTTCTGAGCTACTATTGGTACAAGCAGTGGCTCGGTCAACTCTCGGCGTCGCTGCCTGTACACTAGCAGCGATTCGGTTCACACTCGGCGGTTCCGAGTTGCTGCCTGTACATCGGCAACGGCTCGGTCCACTCTTGGCGCCACTTCCTGTACATTGGCAGCAGCTCGGTCCACTCTTTGTGCCACTGCCTTTACACTAGCAACGACTCGGCTCACTCTCGACGGTCTTGAGCCACTGCATGTATACCAACAATGACTTGGTTCACTCTCAGTGGTTCCGAGTCGGTGCCTGTACACTAGCAGCAACTCAGTTCACTCTCGACGGTTCCAAGCCACTACATGTACACCGACAGCGACTTGGTCCACTCTTGGTGCTGCTGCTAGTATATCGGCAGCGACTCGGTTCACTAATGATGGTTCTGAGCTGTAGCCTGTACACCAGCCACCATTGTACACCAGCAACGACTCAGTTCACTCCTAATGGTTTTGAGCAGCTGCCAGCACACCGACGGCAGTTAGGTACACTCTCGGTGGTTCCGAGCCACTACCTGTACATCGATAGTGACTCGATTCACTCCCGACGGTTCCAAGCCGTAGCCTGTACACCAACAACGACTCAGTTCACTCTCAATGGTTCCGAACTGCTAACTATACATCTACTGCGATTCGGCTCACTCTCGATGGTTTCGAGCCACTGCCTATACACTAGTAGTGACTCAATTCACACTCGGTTGTTCTAAGCCGCAGCCTATACACCGACTACAGCTCAATCCACTCTTGGTGCTGCTGCCAGAACACTAGCAGTGACTCGGTTCACACTCTATGGTTTCGAGCCACTGCTTGTACACCAATAGTGACTCAGTTCACTCTCGGCAGTTTCGAGTTGTAGCCTGTACACTGACAATGACTTGGTTCACTCCTGGTGGTTCCATGCCGCAGCTTGTACACCGGCAGCGACTCGGTCCACTCTTGGCACCGTTGCCTGTACACTAGCAGCGACTCGGCTCACTCACTGAGGTTCCAAGCCAATGCTGGTACATCGACAGTGACTCAGTTGACTCTAGGCTGTTTTGAGCCACGGCATGTACACCAGCAGCGACTCGGTTCACTCACGACATTTCTAAGTCGTAGCTCGTACACCGGCAATGACTCGATTCACTGCCGATAGTTTCAAGCCACTGCCTGCACATCGACAACAGCTTGGTTCACTCTTAGTGGTTTTGAGCCACTACCTGTACAATAGCTGTGACTACGTTAACTTTTGGCGTTTCCGAGCCACAGCCTATACACTAGAAGCATCTCGGTTCATTCTCGGCGGTTCCAAGCCACTGCATGTACACCGACAGCGACTCAGTTCACTATCGGCGGTTCCGAGCTGATGCCTGTACACCGACTGCGAGTCGGTTCTCTCTCAACAGTTCCGAGCCACTACCTGTACGACGACGGCGACTCGGTCCACTCACGGCGGTTCTAAGATGCTGCTTGTACGCTGGCGGCTACTCAGTTCACGCTCGACGATTCCGAGCCGCTACGTGTACACCGTCAACGTCTCGGCTAACTCTCGGCAGTTCCAAGCAGTTGCCTGTTCGTCGACAGCGACTCAGTTCACACTTGGCGGTTCCGAGTTGCTACCTGTACACCGACAGTGACTCCGTTCACTCGTCGTGGTTCCAAGTGGCTGCCTGTACACCGACTATGACTCGATTCACTGTCGGTGGTTTCGAGCCGCTTCCTGTACATCAGCAGTGACTCGATTCACTCTCGGCGTTGCTGCCTGTACATTGGTAGTGACTCAGTTTTGAGTCGCTTCTAGTACAGTGGCAGCGACTAAGTTCTTGCTCGACAGTTCTGAGCCACTGCATGTACACCGACAGCATCATGGTTCACTCTCGATGGTTCTGAGCCACTGCCTGTGCACCGACAGCGACTCGGTTCACACCCAGCAGTTCTGAGCCACTGCCTGTACACCGGCAGCGACTTGGTCTACACTCGGTGCCGTTGCCTGTACACTAGCAGCGACTCGGTTCACTCTCGACGATTCCGTGCCACTACTGGTACACCAACAGCGACTCGGTTCACTCCCGGTAGTTCTGAGCCACAACATGTACACCGGCAGTGACTCGGTTCACTCACGGCGGTTCGGAGTCATGCCCGTACACCGACAGTGACTCGGCTCACTACCGACGATTCTGAGCCGCTGCCTGCACATCGGCAGCGGCTTCGTTCACTCTTGGTGGTTCCGAGCCGCTGCTTGTACATCGGCTATGACACCGTTCACTTCCGGCGGTTTCGAGCCGCAGCCTGTAAAATGGAAGCATCTCGGTTCACTCTTGGCTATTTTGTGCCATTGTTGGTACACCGGCAGCGACTCGGTTCACTCTCGGCAGTCCCGAGCAGCAGCCTATACACCGACTGCGACTCAGTTCACACCTGGTGGTTCCAAGCCGCTACCTGTACACCGGTTGCCACTTGGTTCACTCTCGACAGTTCCAAGTCACTAGCTGTACACAAGTAGAGACTCGATTCACTCTCGACTGTTTCAAGCTGCAGCCTATACACCGACAGCGACTCGATTCACACCTGACGGTTCCAAGCTGCTGCCATACACCGACTGTGACTCAGTTCACTCTCGGCAATTCCGAGCCACTACCCGTACACCGGTAGTGACTCGGTTCACTCACGGCACCGCTGCCTGTACACTTGTAGCGACTCGGTTCACTCTTGGCGGTTCCAAGCCGCTGCTGGCACACCGGCTGCGACTCGGTTCACTCTCGACCTTTCTGAGCAACAGCATGTACACCAGCAGTGGCTTGTATCACTTTCGGTGGTACCGAACCGCTGCCTGTACATCGTGAAAGACTTGGTTCACTCCTGGTGGTTCCGAGCCGCAGCCTGTACACCAACAGTGACTCCGTCAACTCTTGGTACACCTGCAGCGACACAGTTCAGTCTCGACGGTTCGAAGCCACAGCATGTACACTTGCAGCGACTCTGTTCACTCACAGCGGTTGCGAGTGGTAGCTCGTACACCAGTAATGACTCGGTTCACTGCCGATGGTTCCGAGCAGCTGCCTGCACACCGGCAGCGGCTTGGTTCACTCTAGGTGGTTCCGAGCCACTACGTGTACATCGGTAGTAACTCAGTTCACTTTTGGTGGTTCCGAGCCGCAGCTTGTACACTAGAAGAAACTCGGTTCACTCTCGGCTGTTCTGAGCCACTGTTGGTACACCGGTAGCGACTCGATTCCATCTCGTCAGTTCCGAGCCGCAGCTTGCTGTAACCATGCCGGCGAGGATCGCAAGATAATGCGAAAATCGGCAAAGCTACGGCAGAAAAATAAATAAAAACTGCAAATGCTGGAGTCGCCATCTAGTCTATTATGGAAGACGAGGAAAACCAAATAAAACATGAAAAATCATGCAAAACTATAAAGAAGGTCTTCGAAAACCAGAAATCTGGGTAAGGATCCCTATTACGTGCGAGGAAGGTGTTAGGCACCCTTGTACGCCCGAATAATTGGTCTTCTATGGTTTCTCCTATGCTTATGAAATGTCGACATTTCAGCCTTTTGCTGTACGCCCAAGGGCGATATGCCATGCTACGCTTAGTGCCATATGCTAATAGGTGCATGATGTGCAGGGTGTGTCCTAGTGCTCAGAAATATCACACTTTATTTCGGGTCAAGTGCACAATGCAAAACATATTGCATAATTAAATCAAAATTGTATCATTTTGAGTGATTTCTCATCATTGCATGCTATATGCAAATGCAGTTAAAACGCATAAAAAACAGTTAAAAAACAAATCTTTGCCTCCCTAGTAAATCCAGCAAGAAAAACCAAGAGAAGCTCAAAAGCAAAGCCATTGGAAAAGCATGATAAAATCATATGAAAATATGCTGTGTGCTGAAGATAGAGCAGTGTGCTTGTTTGGTGCGCCAGACTGGTGAGCCAGTATGGTGCGCCACCTATGTGCGCCTAGGTGGGCCAGAAAGGTG
>JAMKQA010005682.1:0-17045 GCA_024699735.1 Posidonia australis
TTGGACCTGATTCTTTTACCACTTGCTCTTTTTATGTTCCATGGTTTTGCATGCATGCTTTCGGTTTAAAAGCAAGATTGTTTCCTAGTTGTTTTCTCCATTTGGATAATCATTCCTTGGTCAGAATCTGGTAGGCTGGTTGCATCTTATTCCAACATGGAGAACCTTATGCATCAGCCAATGATCCAGTGGCATGGCTGAATCCTGCATCTTTCATTTAGCATGTGATCCTGTGTGAGGCTACCAGCCCTTGAGTACAAGATCCACAGGTCATTGCATTTGCATTTCTTTCACTTTTAAGGCATGTTCTCCAAGTTTTGCGAAAGATTTTATATGGCATGACTTTCTACAATGCATTTTCATGCGATTTGGCATTGTATGGATTTCTGTTTTCCCGTAGCACATCTTTCTGGTCCACATAGAAGCACCTAGGGGACGCACCAGACTAAAGCACCAGTCTGGCGCATCAAACAGGCGCATCAGCCTGTTTTCAGTAGCACACATCAGGTTTTTTATATGGTTTTTTAGCATGCTTTCTCGACATGATTTGCTTCTAGATTTTTTCGGTTTTCTTCTTTGATATATCAGGAAGGCACAACTCTGTTTTTAGCCATTTCCATGCATGTTAGATTGCATTTGGCATATAGTAAAGCAAGGATGATAAATCGCTCAAAATACTTAGATCCTTGATCTTATTCATGCAATATCTTTGCATCGACACTTGACCCGATATATGAGTGATACTTCTGAGCACTAGAACACACCCCCCGCACATCATGCACCCTTATTTAACATAAGACACCAAGCATGGCATGGCATATCGCCCGCAGGCGTACAGCGAAGGCTGAAAAGCCGATATTTCATAAACAATTGAGAAACCAATAGAAGACCGATTTATCGGACGCACGAGGGTACCTAATACCTTCCTCGTGTGTAACAGGGATCCTTACCCATTTCTGGTTTATGACCTGCTTTACCATTGCATGATTTACATGTTTTATATGATTTTCCTCGTCTTCCATTTTAATAGACTAAGTGGCGACTCTTGCATTTGCATTTTTATTTTTATTATTTTTGCCGTGACTTTGCCGATCCTTCATGTATTTTGGCCTTTCGCGTCGAAATCCTTCGAGACTGTCGTCGGCATGGTTACACCACCGTTACAGTCAATGTGGTCAAAGAAGGAAATGGACGACCGTTTCCTCCCTGGTTTAATGGCATTGATTGGTCGGAGTTAATGGCTGGTGTTAACGAGGAGGAGTCGTTACTGGAGGCAGATGGTGGTGGAGGTGTTGTAGCTCCACTATAAATAGATAGGAAAATCAAGGAGAAAGATCATCAGAAAACATACATTGTTTCCTGAAATTCTCCACCTCGCCGGAGCCCCCATCCGACGACCTTCAATACTCATGTTTGAATTTAACTTTATCGTGTCTTGTGCATGTATCGTTTACTTGTTAGTTACGACTATTAAATGAGTTGTTTTCATATCTAATCTAAAAAATCCGATAACTACATGATAGGTACCTGTTACTTAATTTTGTATATAGTACATAATTATCTATTCAGTATACATCAAGTATATGTTATTATAATAGTAATTATTTAATATTATTTTAATAGATTTAACTTTATTATACTAGTGTTTATTTAATCTTATTATATTAATCACGGTTATTAGCTTAAGACCATTTAACAATATTATACTAAATGTGTACAAAATGCATAAATGTGTACTAAATATATACAAAACCTGTAGTCATGTATAAAACTTATAATTATGTAATTAACGTGTAAATATGTACTCATATCAATTAAATCTTTGTTGTATCTAAACGACATAGTAGTCTAATTAACGTGTAAATATATACTTAACGGGTTGTGTCATCTTTGCGTATGACATACACATTTATACATGACATAATAGACAGACAACATAACTTAATTCACAAATCTAAATCCAATGATCAATGGCAATCCAATTCTTTTATTTGTGTTGGTGTGGAGAATGCGTGCTTTGGAGACCGACAATTTGGAACAATTCCCTTCCAATTTCTTTATTCAGTGTTTGTTGCAAAGTTTCGTCATCCCATCGCAACCCCCACTGCACGTACCCCCGTTTGCTTTGGAAAAGTAAATAAAGACAATTAGTCTATGACTGGCTCACGAGTATATGTCAAATTCAATGTTGGCCGTTGAAGTTAGAACGCCAACGGTAATTGACTACTCATGACGTGTTGGTAGCTAAACATGGCTTTATTACTCAACCGTATTATTTTGGAAAAATTAGTTTTTTATAATCAACGTTTTTTTAAACTTTTATGCACAAACAAAAAACTAGCATGTTAAAATAATCTGACGTAAAAAAAATTTATTTGATTCAATTTTTATAAGAATAAACATTTTTTTTTATAACTAATTCTAGTAATCGTTACCAAACAAATTCAAAACGGAGTTGACACGTAGTATATAAATTTTAGTAAACAATCAAAACATAGGACATGGCATAACATTATCAACACAAAATATAATAAATTTCATCGAAATTATTTCTTGTACTCAACATTATTTTTCTTTAAATCTCTTTTATTTTGGATAATCATTTGGGATAATTTCATACAATTGACATAGTATTTTTTTTCCAAAGAACAGTGATCGATATAAGATCACAAAGAAAAAAATCCATTAAAAATTGTACTTTTTAATTAATATCATGTCACTACTATTAAAAGTTACTTTTTTGTAATTAATTTGTACTTGCACCATCCATAGAAACTATTAGAACATGTCTACTTCTTATCTATTGGTTCTCTTTATTTTTTAAAGTAATTAGAGTAACATTAATAAATTTAGAAATAAAATTTATATTTCAATAAATGAATATAGTATAAAACTATATCTATATCTGTCTATCTATCTATCTATAACCTTTGGTTATATATGTGGCATATTATGTAAAATTCTCCTCTTTTTTATACACTCAATTACAATTTCAATATAATAATTATCATATAATTATAATTTAGAAAAAAAATAAATATCCAAAAAACTTGTAACATGGCAACTGATGTGGCAATCCACTGAGTTGATGTTATGTTTTGTGAAGTACTATGCATTGCACGATTAAAAGTAAAAATAAAATAAAATAAAATTTTGAATATAAAAAAAGAGAGTGATACTTATTAAAAAATGTTTTTTATGGAATGCCAAAATTTTATTATTTTCAAATATTATTTTACATTTAAAAGTTTCACTTGTAGGTAGTATATCAATATAATTAATCGTAATGAATTTTAGTAGACTTTTAAAACCCAAGTGATAATTAAGATTAACGAAATGACATCTTTTGATTTGATGTAAATGAAAAGAGTGCTACAAGTTTTATAATATGTCGTACATTCAATATATATTCAAGTTATGCGACAGTCACTTAAAATCATTAATATAATACACTATGCACTACACAATAGTATCAATACTACTCAATTATTAAATTAAGACTAAATTAACTATGATTAACAATTAAATAAGTAAATAATTTAAACTATATACCCAGAAACATGTGTATGGCTAAGTGACTTCAAAATTCGCATCGGAACAAAACTACACCGTTAACGTTGTAGCTGGAAATAAAACATGTGTCAGTGGCATCAATGCCATCTAGTACACACCCACAAAACCAAAATCTAGTAAAAACCCTAGAGAACTACTAAAGTTATGAAGAAAACACCAAAACCAAAAAGCCAACGCACAATGAGAAAATCCATATATAAATCATGCTTTTTCAAAACACTATTATTATTTTCTCTAAAATTCCATACATCTTTGTAAATCACATTTTCAAACATCTCAAGAGACAAATCTTCGATTAGAGTCCAACCCAAAACACAAATCAATCCCTATCTCAAATCATAACAAAGCACAGCTGGAAACTAATTCAAATTACAAGTTTCAACTCAGCTAGAATCTGGCTCAAAACCACAAGTCAAACCACAACTTGCTTCTAGTTGAAAACTACAAATACAATCTCAACAAAACTTGTCGTATCACCCTGACCACATGTGACCGATTTGGTCACAAGTAGTTGACAAGGCTCCAACCCCTCCTTTATTGCAATACCGCAGTGAACCACCTCTGCATAGGAGTTTAACCGCTCTAACCGTAGCCTCACAGTATCACACGGGTAACACATACAGGGTGCGTACTCATGACGTCCTTGGGTGTCTGAGCGCTTCGAAACTCTAATCCCAGACTCAACCAATATCGGTACTGAGAGTAGTCTGGGTCTACCATATCCTGGGTCCTGTAGTATCACAACACACAATTATGAGGCTCATTCCTCAGACCAAACTTGGAAACTACAACTTAGAATGCCTCTCAATTACTCAGAGGTCTTAATATCTCTTGTCGGTACGATCTATCAGTCCACGTGATTCCTATAAAACCTCAAAAAATCTTTTAAAACATATGTATCTTGTTTTGAAAACCTTTCAAAATCATATTATCATCAAAAGCTATTTCCAAACATTTTCACGATTCTTTAACCCTTTATTATCACAAAATCATTATTTTTATCATACAATCATTTTCCAAGTATTTTTTACTCATCATTGGAATTTATTATCATAGAAACCATTTCATACATATCTTCCATGCATTGTATAAGCATTTATCAACATTTAACATCACATAGCCATTGATAACAGGCAGTTTATGTCTACTGAAAATTGCAAGTCGTGCTGGCCATTTATGTTGATCGCTTGCGCCCCTTGATTGCGTCGCAACCTCTCGCTACCAACTCATGCTAGTAAGTTTCGCCTACCAGTCGTGTTAAATCTTTTACAGAGAAACCAAGAAAAAATTCAACAACCATGGAAATCAATCATAAATCCTTAAAGAACCACAGAAAACAACACCATTGCAACAGATCAACCTAACATGCTAGTTTTCTCAATTCCATGACTTCCTAAGCATGATTCTAATGAGAACATAGGGGAGAGCATGTACATAGTTGGGTTTCTGGCGTTTCTCTCCTCTCCAGTGAGCTTCCCTTGGTGACCCAAACCTTTGCCTCCGGCGACATACTCTTTTGACGGTGGTCGCCTCGATAGCTGATCTCCGACGTACTCCGGTGGTGTGGATCTCCGACGAGTAACCACGGTGGAACCTCCCCTCTGTCTCACCTCACCTCATTGCTCTCTCCTCCACTCTGCTCTCAACTCTCTCTCTCTCTCTCACACATTGCTTTGGTGCCTCCACATAGTAGGGTCACGACCCTCTTATAAGGGCCTCTGCCACCAACAAGTCTTTAGGTATACCGATGGGTCTTTTGGGGGCACGATAGGCGAGGCAGTGGAGCAAGTGCATCGACATAGTAGACAAGGTTGACGTCAGGCGGCAGTGGCAATGGGAAAAGTGGGGTAGTGATAGACAGGTGGCGTTCATTGTTTCCTCGCAGTGACTTACTGTACTAAGGCGATGTGTTGGCAATTAGCACTGGCAATCTCCATTGGCCACTCGCGCCTACAATGCCTGTTGACACGTTATGTGTGTTCCTCACGCCTATTGTATCCACCTATACTATTCGCCTAACCCTTACTAAATAGTGCTAGAGAGAAATAAGAGCCAAACCATGAAAATAAGCACACATCAATCAAAGTCTCCT
This sequence comes from Posidonia australis, assembly GCA_024699735.1. Taxonomy (NCBI): domain Eukaryota; kingdom Viridiplantae; phylum Streptophyta; class Magnoliopsida; order Alismatales; family Posidoniaceae; genus Posidonia; species Posidonia australis. Next base: position 5,666 of record JAMKQA010005682.1, read on the forward strand.
CTAACATTAAGTCCCATCTTATTCAAATTACATAATAAGTTTCAATTAATTTTTGGATTTCTAGAGATAATTTTGTGGTCGCTCCTGGATGTTATAATTAAATACAAAACTATTGTTTTCTAAGGGAGTATAAATAGGACGTAAATCAAACATGTGGAATAAATTTTGGAATAACAATCAAGTACTACAATTTATGATATAAACGCATAATATTTATGTTATAAATAGTGATTTTCTATGCTTAGGGCAATGGCTAGAGATGTTTTTGGAATCCCAGTATCCACAATGGCATTTGAATCTACATTTAGTACTGGTAGTCGTGTAATTGATTCATTTAAGTTGACTTCAGATATGGTAGAGACTTTGATATGTGCACAAGTTTTGTTGAAAGCTGAAGCAATTGATGGATCAGATTCTTGTATGTCATTTCAGGATATTGATGCTAGTTCTTTAAAAGCATCAATAAGTGATCTATAGCTCAGATCATGTCACCTACCGATGTTAATTCTTCAAAGACATTAACAAGTGATCATGTGGAGCTTTAAGCAATAGAATAAGTAGAGTCTAACACCATGGAGGATGAGTTCTGATATTAACTATTCATATAGTATTTATAATTTAGTTTTCATTTAATATAAAATTCTAGTTATATAAGTATAACTTAGTTTTCTTTTTTCTCTTTGCACCTGTAAATACAGCTCTTGGACCATACTTTATTTGTATGGCAAACTGGTGATTCCCTTTTTTCTTAATATTATGGATCATGTCATATTACCTAAAGTGTTTCTATTTTGTTATTGCTGTTATTTTGTGAATCATGTATTAATGTTATACTTTTTGTGGTTGTTTAATATTATGGTACTTTTTATGTATTATTGGTCTTATTATATATTATTGTGGTTGTTTATCTTGTTCTTTTTGAGAATCAACAGAGCAACTTGAAAGAAACCTCAAAGAATAATATTCTACAGGTAACCTTGCAATCATCTTCTTAATCGTTTGTATGGTTAATTTAATTATTTTGACATCTATGCAACTAGATTCTTTTTACTTGCTTAGACACTTGTAAATCTGAACTTTTGATTTGTGTATTTATGAATTTGTTTTTCTCAGCATACTGGTGTCCGTGATGGTAGAGGTAATCCCATGATCAGAGACTTTTATAGCTGCCCACTATCAAGCAAGGTTTTTTCAAAATAGATTTCCTACAATTTATTATTTCTTATAAACCATATTAGTGCCTTTACACCTTTTTGTCACATGCAGTTATATGTATAATTTTCTTTTTACTTTGTGTATATTCAGTGGCAATCAACAATTTTGTTAAAGCATGACTATAAGTCAATAATGTAGACTGTAAGAAACTAAAACCTCAAGGCAACTACTGATCGATTTCCTCAAACAAACATACACTACCCTTAAATCCTCTAACCCCCCTTCATCACTTCCAGAGTTGTAGTAGCTCATTGTTTGCTTAATCACAGGTATGACTTAAACATCTTTCTTGATTAAAGCCCAAACATGAAGCTTATAGATCAATCAATAGTTTTGCCTTCATAATTTGAAATGCCATTTGTTATTTTCCTTGAAAGACCAGATTATTTTTATGCTCTGCAATGTGCATGAATGATTAAGTACTTCATTTTCAAGTAGATGATGCAACCACCATAGGTGTAGATCCTATTGTTTGGTTTTTGCAGATAGTCATGGAAGACGAACCAGTTAACGTGAATGAGTTCTAGGAACTTGCCAAGTGAGTTCTACCAAAGATGTACTATGACTTCTATAGTGGGGGAGTTGAAGATTAATTCACCTTGAGGGAGAACATGGAGGTGTTTCGAAGAATTCTGTAACACACAATGCTGTAACTGATATTCTTTTCTATGCTACGATCTGAAAATTGAAAGAATTTCATCTCCACTCTATGTGATCCTCAAGTTTCTTCCAAGGATTTTCATCGATGTGAGTTTCATTAACAAGTCCTAACATTTTCCAATCATATTTTTATAAAGTTTTGTAATCTAGCATGACCTGGAAACTGAAAGCTTTCATGATGAATTACTGAATTAGATATTACAGAATTACAAGCTCATGACTATAAGCATGAATCCCACTATTTGGATTTGTCAACATAAATTTGTAATCTCCATTTGGTTGCATATGCATAATCTTAATATCATGTTACAAATCTCTTATTTTTAATACCTTTCATGAACTTCTGTATTTCTTTTAAAATGATTGAAGTATGTGTAGAATTTCTAGTTTCCTTGGAGCTTCCTTGTATATATAATAGAAAAAGATTGTCTAGGTTGAAATTTTCTTCCTTGAATACTTTTATATCATTACATTAGTAGGTCCACTATTTTGATGTTTAAATATGTTAATCTTGTCCATCTCCTATTCTCTATAAAGAATTTATCGATCTTTCATCATTCTACCTTGTAAGCACATTTTGCGTGCCATGTTTAAGGATCTGTAGGGCTATATATTTCATTAGAATTTTGGGACAAGAATCACTACTTGCAATAGATTACTAGTAGTCTGATGTGGTATTCGTTGACAAATTTGTGCATTAGTTTGTAAAAGTTGGGAGGACCATTTACACCTTGAGAGAATTCCAAAATATATAAAAAAAACATTGTTGAATGTTGCAGTTGCTCTACTCTTTTCAATTTTGTTAGTTTTAATACTATATATTTCCCTGTCTTGGCTTTGTATAAGTGATTGATATTGACTAAATAACAGGTCTTCCAGCATCTGTTCTTCAAAAAGCATTGGCCAAATCATGTGAGTTTGAAGCAGTTTATGGTAAACAAAGTCACATGCCTGAAATCAAGTCATTAAATGCCATCAAGGATGACGGCTTGACTCTTGTTAAAGATATTCTTCAAACTGCAGTTGTAATTAATTGTGATGAGAAAAGTCAAACTATAAGTTTGATGGTGTTAACTAAACTCCACTGGAGAGCTAAGTTGTTGATGTAGGAAACTTAAGCCAATAATAGTAACTACAACAAAATGGAATAGTATTTTAGTTATTTTGGTTAATATCTCATGCCAAGCAGTTGGTCCATCTCATCAGCTACTAAGGTTCTCTTATTGGATTCATCAAATGTTACCAGTTTTAGATAATTTTATTGTAAATGATCTGAAGTCTAGCTTCAGTTATTGAAGAATTTTGTTGGTGGAGCTGTCAAGGCTGACTGCTGTTTGTGGGATCAACGGGATTGAGCAGGATAGAGTGGGAACAAGACTAACAATTTTCAGTAGAAAAGCTGACTGATGTTGATTTTGTTGTGGGAAGAAGTCATTCAGATTTTGCTACTATTGATTATTCTTCTGCCACAATTGAGATGCATGCCAGGCAGAGAAAGATGCTAATATTGTTTAGACATGAAGTAGCTGAAATGTTGTTAGTTTCGCCGTTTGTTTATAGCTGGGCAAAATGATCTGTCAAAGATCAATAATCTATTACAAGGTTTATGTTTATTGTGTGTGATTAAAATTTTCCTTTGTCTTGTTAAGAAAATTCTCTATGAAGTTTACGAACATAAGAATGAATTTTAAGTAATATACATATCATCATATTCGTTTTTATATCCACTTTTATTCAATTCTTTTTATCTGTTTCGTATTCGTATCCATTTTTTGAAGATATGGATATATAATTTTCCTATCCATATGATATCCATATCTACATTGTAAAAACAGATATGGATATGGTAACACCCATATTCGTACCGCATCTAATCCGTTGGCACCCCTAGCTGGGGGTGGTGCTTGAGATTACTGTTACTCCTGCTCTATTGGGGGTTACTGGTTCCTCTTACTCCTTCTTTCTTGTATCCTTGTCCATGAATCATTAGAGAGTTGCCAGTTGCTCTTGTAGAGATCATTTAGGACTTCTTTGATTATCAAGTCAGACATTGTGTCCTTGTGCTAGTGGTTGGGTTCTTCAACTTGAATTTCAGGACCTTGACATTGTGCCCCTAGGACCTCTAAGTGAGAGGGTTAACATGGTCTAATACCTTGAGTATTGTTTCCATGTTACTGGTGCTGCTTTCAGGACGTTCAACATCACCATCTTATGGTCCTAGTGTCCCATCAGAAGAAGACCGATCATCATCAAGATCCACTACATCAGGTAATCCGTATTGTTCTTTCTCTTCATCAGTGGATGTGATCTCAAGAAATCTTACCTATATATATAGAAAGAAAACATTTTACATAAGCACTTTGTGTATAAATAACTTGCTTGAGTGAATTACTCATTTTACTTATAGTGGTCTTAGATAAGTCAGACAACCTCTACATTGACTTGAATAAGACTTTCGACAAATCCCACTCACGATCCCAATGATTGATGCAAACAAAGGATATGATGTATCGACTATGTCGATATTAAAGTGCTCAAAGAACCAAGGTTATGACATAACATTGGAGAAATAAATATGATTAATACGATATATCACAAGCTAATTACACCACTATAGAGAAGAAGCCTAATAGCACACATACAACGTTACGACACTCCACTAACACCATTAGGACATCACTATAACACCACTATGACATTACATAAGAGGAAAAGTCTAACAACACACGAACATTACTATGACATCCCAATGACACTACTAGGACATCACTATAACACTGCTATAATATCAAATAAGAAGAGAAGCCTAACAACACACAAACACTAGTATGACACCCTATGACTCCACTATTACATCTCAAGGACATCAATATGTAACAACACAATGATACCACTATGTAACAGCGTAATGAATTTGCTTTATAATATCAAATAACAGAAGTAATACTTACCAAAAGAATTATTGTACAACTATCAATGTTACCAAATTGAATATCTTCGTTGACTTGTAGGCTACATTTGACTTTAAATAATTAAGAGTGGAGGAGTCTATAAATGATAATTCTCTATGAAAATTGTCCAATTGTGGACAAATCATCGACATAATGGAAGACTCCTTCAGAGACATATAGCAGACCATTGAAAAAGAGGTATAATGCAAAAAGAAATAAAATCAAAATCTTGACAATATCCTTATTATCTTTTAGTGTTAGTTAGGACTATTTCTTAGAGAGAATGTTTTAAAATACATTTTCATAATGTTTGGCCTCTACAATTTTGAGGCCAACACTCTAAAATGATAAATGGGGTAACCATAGAGAGGTCTGGTGATGTGTTATTTGCAATAGACAACTTCAAAAACAAACAAATGTCTATTGGACTAAGTTTTACCAAATAGTTTGTAATGCGAAATTCACGTTTTTTAACGTCATAATATATTGCTAGATTCTCGACGAAGGAGTTATTCACCCATGGAGGATCCATATAAGAAAGTGTTCATATGGAGTCTTTACGAAAATCTCTCACTAAGCAGATTTAAGTCTATCTGAATATTTACTCCAAGGAGGAAAAATATAGCAAGATAAACGAAATGGTAACTATATGCAAGATAGACGAAGATAATGATATACAATGATAGAAACATAATATACTAATGATAGAGAAAAAAACGATCAATATGCCTTATTGTCTTTCGCAACGTTACTTGGCTTCTTCGTCTAATTTTGTGGGAATTACTATTCTTAACTTCATAAGATTAACTCTCCATAAGATTATACTAAAGATAGAGAAGAAGAAGAAGAAGAAGCTTTAATGGTTGCAAATGAGGGGAAAAAGAGAAGAAGAAAGTGATTTTCGATGAAAGGAGAAGAAGATTCCAGTTTGAAATAAAGACGAAGGATTTCCAAACAAAATGTATATTAATGTAAAAGCAATCGTCACGTCAACTACAGGATGATAGGAGAGAGGAAGTAGGAAGTTACGTGGGATTCACATGACCTCCATGTAAGGAGTCGGAAAATGGGTCAAATTTGGTGTATGTATATCGTTTTCCTAATTATATTGCTCTTGAACGTCTGAATTGAATTATCGACGCCTCTCGAACCTTCAAAAATCTCAATCATGTGTTCGATATAAGTTAACATCAACTCCGAAGAAAAACACAACTATTTATTAACGTCATAAACATTTTGAAATCAACTTTGGGAAGTAAAAGCTGTAATCATTTTGATTGGAAACATTCAATTGTGAATTTTATTTTAATGATCTGTTTGGATACAAATGAATAAGAAGAGAAATGATGTAGAAAGTAGTGGAGAGAAGAAAATTATCACGTTTCACAGTGTTTAGATAGACACCGATGATTTTGCAGAGGGAAGATAGTGAATAGAGTTCCTTTATCATTGCACCTCTTACTTCTTTTCACTTAAAGTATCGTTTTGGACACTACATAAGAAAGTCCCCGGTCGCTTCGACGTTCTCTAAACTTCCCTCTGTTCGATGAGAGAGCATTGAGATTAAAAGTTTCTCCAAACTCCGTTCTGCTCCAAACAAACAAGAGTCGTCGAGGATTTCACATCACCGTCTAATCAAAGAGACTGTACGCGTTCAAGAAGATTTCCTTGGCAAGCCAACATGCAGTCGCTTAGCTTGAGCACTCAACGTGCATGCCATAACGAAATGGAGAAGCTCTACACACATACAAATACAATAATCCCACACACTGTGCACTCTACTGAAATCAAGAAACGATCGACGTTGAGGAGACCACCCACGCATGCTAGCGTGTTGCCACCTACCGATGGCCGACCAACTCGGGCCATGTACAATCTCATCCTCCAACCCCCCACGCAGCAAACCGCGCACGTCTTCTCCAGGCATTTCTCTGCAGCGATCCGTGCTCTATCACGGCCCCAGCAGGAGGCGGCTGTCGACAAGGCACTTCGAGTTCTGGATCTCGTAGCCCCCGGACCTCCCTCCATCGCTGACGCTGCCAGAGCACATGCTCGCGTCATCCAGTCTTGCATGGAAGACCTCCTCCTCCAAGGGGATGATGCCAGGAAGCGTCTCGAGAAACCCCACAGGCCTCTGGTTCGGATCGTGCGCTACGAGTCTGGGGTCTATGGGGAGAACGGGAACCTTTTGCTATTCCAGGAGTTGCGCAGGAGGGGGTTCCGGCCCGACCCAGTTTACGTTTCTCGTGTCCTGAGCTCGTGTGGTGCTGTGGGCGATCTGGGCATCGGAATGCAACTCCAAGCACTGTCTGTGAAGACCTGTCTTCATGGTGCTGTCCCTGTTGTGAGCTCTTTGATTAGCTTGTACTCGAAGTGTGGACGGTTGGGCAATGCGTGTAAGGTGTTCGACGAAATGCCGGTTCGGAACACTGTGTTGTATACGTCGATCGTTGCTTCGTTCGCGCAGCATTGCCAGGTCGAGTCGTGCGTCGAGGTTTTTGTCGATATGAGGAGGTGTGGTTTTGAGCCCAACGATTACACTTTTGCCAGCGTTCTCAGTGCCTGCATGGATACGGGATGCCTTGGGTTTGGGAGGAGTGTTCATGGTTTGGAGGTTCAGATGGGTTTTGATTCTTATGTTCATGTTTTGAATGCGTTGATCTCCATGTATGCGAAATGTGGGAGAGTTGATGATGCGAGCTATGTCTTTGGAAAAATGGCAGCCAAGGACCTGATTTCATGGAATTCTATGATTTCTGGGTATGCACAGTATGGACTATCTGAGAAAGCCTTGAACCTGCTTGAAGAAATGAGGCAATGGAATGTTAAGCCCGATGGTATCACTTTTCTCAGCGTTCTGTCATCGTGTCGCCATTCAGGTCTAGTGGAACAAGGCCGCCAATGTTTTAACTCAATGCTTGAGCATGGTGTAGTTCCCGACCTTGACCATTACTCTTGCATCGTGGATCTTCTGGGTCGTGCCGGATTGCTTGAAGAGGCTTTTAGTTTTATCATGGAAATGCCAATACCTCCGAATGCTGTGATATGGGGCTCGTTACTTTCTTCTTGCAAAGTTTATGGAAACATTCATATGGGAATATCGGCAGCACATAGCCGCCTTCTGTTAGAACCAGGATGTGCAGCAACCCACATCCAACTGGCCAATCTGTACGCTGCATTGGGATGCTGGGATGATTTTGCAAAGATCCGAAAATTTATGAAGGAGAGAGGGCTGAAGATAAGCCCTGGATGTAGCTGGATTGAAGTTGGTAATGAGATCCACAAGTTTAAAGCCGAAGGAAGTTCAAACATGCAAGTAAATGAGTCGATCACTATACTGGATAGTTTGGATGGTCATATGAAAAGTTTAGACCATGTCCTTGAAATAAATCTTGATCTACAGGATGAAGCAACTTATGGTTAGTCATATGTTTCCCACGTTTTATATGGTAATCAGGATGGTACCATTTCAAAATCTAATAGACCTCCTTTAAAGGGAGCCTTCTTTTTCTTGATCTTGGTCAATATTTGGGGAAACTGAAAACCACCAGAGAAGTTAAGTCTTATATGGTTATCAGGGTTTTGCCATTTGAAAATCTGATGTCCTTAAAGAGAGCCTGGTTTCTGCTCTATTCTAACTGGTACATGTGGCAATTGAAAACCTCTAGATGCATCAGAAGTCGAGTACCATCAGAAGTTAAGTAATACAGGAGTCAGCCAGATAGTGGATGCATCAGAAGTTGAGTACCATTGGTTATAGCACGTGAGAAAAGTGCAATCCACACCATGGTGATGCCCAAATAAACTGATTGGAGGGCAATTCATTTTAATGACTAATAACAATACTAATACAGGATGATGAAGTTGCTTTTTAAGCACTAAGCTTTTGCAGTCGTATACTCATGCATGACTACATGTTGAAGAAGGCAATATCACAAATGTTTCATGCAATAAACTGACATGGCTGAATTACTCAGAATGAGATTCATTCATAGAGCCCCATTTACAACTTCTACACTAATAAATGATTAAATGTTGAGTTGATTTGAAATGTGAAGAAACCTGTGGGGTTGGTGATTTTCTTTTCTAGGATCCAAGTTATTTATACGAGATAATTTTCTAGAACAAAGGAAGGTCACCATAGAGATTTTTGCGTTTCTGGCTGGTGACTCTGCAAGCAATTGAAACGAACTTCTTCTTTTGCGTAAAATAAGTGAATCAGGTGCAAGTAGTGAGGTAAATGAGATACATATTTTATTGTGGAAACATTTCCATTCTGAATGTCTTTTCATGAATCATGAATATTTTTTGAGGAGGGTGTTGAGCTTCTAGTTAGATTCCTCTATGCAAGGTGCTACAGTTGACTTTGTTGAGGATTTTTTTCCTTTTTTTTGTTGGGGAGTCGATTCATTCAGCATTTCTAGTTAGATTCCTCTATGCAAAGTACTTATTTAGTATCTATGCTCTACCAAACCCGCATATCTACACATATCAGATTCAAACAAATCATGTACTTGCATATTGCGAGCAAAGCAAGATACTATATGTTTGTTTACCAGTCATACTGCCATATCAAAATTACAACTTTTTTGATCTATTTATGATATTTTTATAATTTTGTGGTTTTCTTGATGTGGTGATATCCATCAGTCTCATATGCTTCTTACAAATTTCTAATTTGAAGGGGAGATCTTTGATTAGCTCATGTTTATTCTCACCTTCTCTTTGTGTTCTTTTTTATGGGTCTCCAGGTGTCGTACGTGGTCCTTTTTCAGAACCAAATAAAAAAAAGGAACATGGTCATTGTCAAGGGGACTGTCTTTCCATCTGCATTTTACTCTGTTTTTGATGTATTTAGGAAGATGGTGCCTTATATTGAAATATGGCGGTTTTGTTTCTGGATATCTTACTAGAAAGCCTTTTTTATTTTGACGTTAGCCAGTGCAGTTAATGCAATTGATTGATCTTATATATATTTTGCAATGACTTGGGCTCAACTTGTAACAACCTCAGGTTTAACAACTGAATCTAAAATACTTAAACTAAAGTTCACCCATTTCTTATTCTAAACAATGTGAGGTTAAATCCTAAGATATTTGTGATCATGCCCGACCCGAGGGAGGGAGAAGGGGACCACAGCCATGTCAAGATGGCGAAGGCGCAACGATACGATAAAAGAAAAGAAAAGGAGTCGTCACCAAGTCTTTTAAGGGAAAGACGAGGAAAATCACAAAAAAGATGAATGTTTGGAATGCAAATGCGAAGGTTGGATGTCTGCTAACCTGATGATGGGTAAGGATTTCTATTACGCCGGAGGAAGGTGTTAGGCATCCTCGTACGTTCGAGAAACTCGGTCTTTTTAGTTCTATTGCTTGCTGAGGGTTAGATGAATGTTTGTTAAACCTGGATCATGCTCTAATCATGTTAATGTGTAGGGATGTGATAAGACTAAATGAATGTGCAAGTCGATGTGTGAAAATTGCGAAGAAATCCACATGAAATCATGAGAAAGTCGTGAAAATCAAAAAGGGGAAAAATAATTCGTAGTAGGGACAAATGTCGGCCCTCAGGCCTGTTACTGTACGCCCTGGGGCAATGAAATCCAAATCAAATTAAAAACATGAGATGTAGGATCAAAAACTAGTCAAATTGGATAATGGATGAGAAACTCTGAAGGCAGAGTGGAGAAAGAAACCATGGATGAAAGGCATGAGATGTCGGCTCGCCAAATATAAATAAATGTGAAGAAAAAGGATAAAAAAAGTAAAGATAAGTGCCTAAATGTGCAAAAACTCTAGAGAATGGCTGAAACATGGACAATGCAAGGCTAAATGTAAAGAATGAGGTGTATGCTCATGAATTGGGGACATAGGGGCGATTTGGTCATTTCCCCTTGTAGACACTCCGATTTTGAAGTGACCCGGAGATGAGTATCCTTATGTTGCTTTGGATGTGATCAGTCCTTAAACTAAGTCCCAAACCTATTAACAAACCAGAGCCCCAATCAGAGATTCTGTGAGCTGAGTTGGCGCACCAACCAGGCGCACCTTCTAGGCGCACATCACAGGCGCACCAAGCAAGCGCCCAGCCGTTTCCAGACCACGATTGTTGACCTTCCATCTTCCGGTTGTTACATTTGCCAATGAATGTGCTCGATAATATTCGAGCCTCTTCGTCTGCGAGGCCCTCTAGCTTCCATGAGTTACCCCTCTCATAGATCTCTATAAATAGAGAACCATTTGCAGCCATGAGAGGCACCCAAAAAACCACAAAACACACTGTGACCGTGCCACCCACACTCTCGCAAGGGGAGGGGGAAGGAGGAGACCACAGCCATGTCGAGACGGCGAGGGTGCGAGACGGGACAAAAGAAAGAGAAAAGGAGTCGCCACCTGGTCTTTTAATGGAAAGACGAGGAAAGCCACAAACGATTCACCAAAAGTGAACGAAAGAGATGCAAATACGAAGGCCAGATGCCTACTAACCAGAGGATGGGTAAGGATTCCTATTACGCACGGGGAAGGTGTTAGGCACCCCCGTACGCCCGAGAAACT
>JAMKQA010005686.1:0-16386 GCA_024699735.1 Posidonia australis
ACGCTTCCCCGCCACCCGCAACCCCCCCCCCCCCTTCCAGGTCACTAACAACTCTTTTTATAGCCAAAGCTCTCCCCAAAATAGCCTAACTAACGTAGTAACAAACTAACCACCCACCGTAACAAACTAACCACCTAACAACCCTTCTCTCCTTCTCTCTACATGCCTCTCCTCTCTCTCTCTCCTTCCCTATGTATGCATGGGTTCCAGTGTAATGGAGGACTTGGACAAGAAGAAGGGCAGAAGCTGCTGATGGTTTTCTCTCAGGTGTGATGGCTGTTAAGTGAGGTGGAAGGTTCTTACTGGAAGGAAGAAGGAGGCTGTGGAAGTGGCTAGATTGGAGGAAGAAGAAGAGAAATGGGCTGAGGTGTTGTCGATTTTCATGGGCCCAAGTGCGCTTAAAAAAGATTTGGATGTGTGGGCTTGGTAATTAGGTTTTAGGCTATTGGCTTGGTGGATTTGCATGGGTTTGAGTAGGTTTGAGATATAACTAGGGTTTAAGATATGGTTTAGTGTATTGATTTTCCTTTAGGGTTTTTAGATTAAAACAAAGGCTTAGGCTAGTTTTGTGGATAAAATTAGGTTAAGATGTCAAGTTGGTTTTAGGGAAAAGTGACTGAGAGCCCAACAACCAAAATTCCCTTCCAGAAAAGACTACCTGCAATCCTGCAAAATTCAGGTGTCTACAAATGCCTCTCCCTGAGTAAGGTCGAGGGACGAATGAAAACGAGACCGATGCTCAGGGTTGACAAAGACACCTCGTCCGAAGCTGCAAGAAAGTGTTAGCTACTGGTAGCAAGCCACTTAGTTGGTGAATGCACCGAAAGTCATAACCAGCCACCGAAATGCTAATGTAGAAAACAGATGCTAAATTCACGGCGTAGACACAAGAACCTAGATGCAAAATGCAAGCGTGAAAATGATGCTGAAACACGAACACCAATGCTAATGACGAATGCTAACATTGAATGCTGGTGTTAATGCTGAGGCGAATGCGACTGGTGATGAATAATATGTGCTGATGAACGTTGATACATGAATGAGTGATACATGCAATGCGTGACGTATGTTGATGCATGGTGCAGGATGACAAGTTGATGACTTATCAGCTCATAATGGGCATGATTGGTTATGGCACTTGCCAAAAAAGGCGTTGGACAAGACTTACGGTGCTTGCCAACCGAAAATGGGCATGATAAGTTGTTGGACTTATCACCGAACAGTTTGGGTTGTCAGCCCACTCCGGACAATGTAACAGTTGCCAACGGGGTAGTTCGGGCTACCAGCCCAAGAGAAAGGGGCATGACAGGATACCGAACTTGTCAACGAAAAAGATAGACGCCTTAACGGATGTCAATCAGGTGGTTCGAGGTACCAGCCCAAAGCAAGAGGTTAGTCAAGTCCATTCGGAACACGACCAAAGGGGGCACCACTGATTCCAGCCATCCTGAGTAGAAATCGAAAAGGGCATGATAAGATGGTAGACTTACCGACCGGAGGATATGATAAGTTTTGGATTTACCGACCGAGAAAATATGGCAAGTTTCGGACTTACCGACCGAGAAATGGCAAGTTTCAGACTTACCGATAGAGAGGATATGGCAAGTTTTGGACTTACCAACCCAGAGAATATAGCAAGCTTCGAACCTACCAACCGAAAATCGCAAGTTGATGGATGCCAATCGGATAGTTTGGGATATCAACTCAAAGAAAGAGGTTAATACAACATTTAAAGAAACGCCTAGTAGCAGAAAACAAAGAAGATAACAAACCTATCAACTGAGAAGTAGTCGACGACAGTCTAGAAGACTGGAGAAATGAACTCGCCAATTGGGAAGCAGCTGGTGACGGCTCGGAAAGCAAGATGGATGAACTCGTCCGAGAAGCAGTCAGTGACGGTTCAGAAGGAAGATAAACGAACTCGTCAACCAAGAAGCAGTCAGTGATGGTTCGAAAGGTTGGAAAAGCAAACTCGTCAATTGGGAAGCAGTCAGTGACAATTTGGAAGAAGGATAGATAAACACATCAAACGAGAAGTAGTCAGTGATGGTTCAGAAGGAGGATAGACGAACATGCCAACCGAGAAGCAGTAAGTGACGGTTTAGAAGGAGGATAGACGAACACGTCAACCAGGAAGCAGTCAGTGACAGTTTGGAAGTAGGAAAAGACGAACTCGTCAACTGAGAAGCAGTCGGTGATGGTTCGAAGGAGGACAGACCAACACGCCCACCAAGAAGCAGCCAGTGACAGTTCGGAAGTAGGATAGACGAACACATCAACCGAGAAGTAGTCAGTGATGATTCAAAAGGAGGATAAACAAACAAGTCAACCGAGAAGCAACCGGTGACGGTTCAGAAGTAGGAAAAGATGAACTCATCAACAGAGAAGTAGTCAGTAACGGTTTGGAAGGAGGATAGACGAACACGTCAACCTAAAAGTAGTCGTTGATCATTCGGAAGGAGGATAGATGAAAATGTCAACCGAGAAGCAGTTGGTGATGGCTTGGAAGGAGGATAGACGAACACGTCAACTAAGAAGCAGTCGGTGATGGTTCCGAAGGAGGATAGAAAAGCACGTCAACCGAGAAGCAGTCGGTGATGGTTCAGAAGGAGGATAGACGAACATGTCAACCAAGAAACAGTTGGTGACGGTTCGAAAGTAGGAAAAGACGAACACGTCAACTGAGAAGCAGTCAGTGATGGTTCGAAAGGAGGATAGATGAGCACGCCAACCGAGAAGCAGTCGGTGATGATTCGAAAGGAGGATAGACAAACACGTCAACCGAGAAGCAGTCGGTGATAGTTCGGAAGGAGGATAGACGAGCACGTCAACCGAGAAGTAGTCAATGATGGTTTGGAAGGAGGATAGACGAACACGTCAACCAAGAAGCAGTCGGTAACAGTTCGGAAAGGCTGGAAAAGCGAACCCGTCAACCAAGAAACTGTCGAAGATGGTTCGAAAGGGCTGGAAAAGCGAACTCGCCAACCACAAAGTAGCCAGTGACTGTTCGAAAAGCAAGAAAAGCGAATGCATCAACCGAGAAGTAGTCGGTGACAGCTCGGAAAGGAAGATACCAAAAGGACAACTAACATAATATTAACATCAAGAGAATAATACCAAAAGGCAACTGACATGCCTCTAGTAACAGGAGGATAATACCAAAAGACAACTGACATGCCCTTGGTATCAGGAGGATAATACCAAAAGGTAGCTGACATGTCTCTAGTATCAGGAGATAATACCAAAAGACAGTTGACATACCCCTGGTATCAGAACGCTAAAGATGTTGCTGAAAGAAAGGAATAGAAGACAGCTGCTTTAGCCAACAGGGGTTTACCAGGAAGCACTTGCTTATGGGTGCACCCTAAACTGTGATTGCTTTGAACTGATGCTGTTCACAGATTTCGCTGAAATTTCACTACTTGTACCCGACACTTCTGAGGGAAGTGGGTATTTGTGGCCTGTTGGACTGAAAACTGACATTCTATGATCAAGGATGCTGCTTGTGGTTGTGGCTCTATAAGCATTGTAGTCGTAGCGATTGTCACTTTCCTAGAGGAATATGCACTTAACTGCCATGCTAGAAGCACGATCTTACGCTGCATTTTCTCAAAACAGTCAGAATATTCTGGCTGGAGATTCTGGTCTAGACTTTCTGCACCATAAGTTGTGAGTCTGTGCCTCGTGAATTACTTGATGCACGGGTTCTATCCAAAGAGTAGTTAACATCCTCTTGGTGAACGGAACTGACTTCCGGACGCGGTTGTTGCAATCTCTGTGAGCTTGGTCAAAGAGCAAGCACCATGCTCCTTAGCAGATGACATGAAACGGTAACAAAGGGCAAATCAAGAGAGGTACTAGGATAAAATAAATGCCCTTGGTATCGAGTCAAGTTGCCAAATGACATGGGGGTCTGGCTGCAAGTGCTCTAGACATTTTGTCCCTATCTGTGCAATCATCGGACATTCCCCAAGTAGTGCCAGTGGAACTTGGTTGATCGTGGGGAGATTATTGTCAGTGCTGTTGATTCTATAGGTTTGTATAGCCTGTGTACTGGAAGGTAATCTCGTTGTACGTGTGCTTTGACCATCGTGCAGTTGAAATGTCCCTGATTAGAGACGCTCAATGAAACTCTATAATGCAATGTGAAATGCAGGAAGAAAGACTACAGCAAGCAAGGTAATGGTGGTGATGGACTTTATTGTTGTATGGAGACATGCTAATGGATGATGGGTGAAGCTATTACTTAAGTAGATAAACATGTTTTATTAATCAGCTATGACTTTTGTTTGTTGTGATTTTTGTTTGTTTGTCCTCGGTTGGGTTGGAAAGTTTCATGCTTATTGGAGGAGGACACCTTTATCTCAGTTGGCCCTACAAAGACTCACAAGCTGTCGGTGGCTCTCGTAGGATGAGAGGTGACACTCAAGCTCGCTATGTGGTGGTGGGATAGACCGGACTCTATGTCGAACTCTTTAAGGTCCCGCACCTGCTCTTTTGAGTTTACATGATTTATTTTTCCTCCCACATAGGCATATGACTTCACTCTATACCTAACTTGGAGGTAAAAGGCGCCTGATTTGGGTTGGAGGCTTTTGCTGCAAGAAGGGGGCCAGTCCTTCAAAGGTGTGGATTTACCAGGTGCATGCTTCAACTCCTCTCCAAAGTATAGTAGGGATAGAGCTACGCCACATGCCTCTTACTCTTGGGCTAACTTCTGTTTTCGCCTTTTGTCTTCTAGTTTCTTTTATGCCCATGCAAAGGTATATTTCTTTTTCGACTCACACACTCAGTCACCTTAGCATTTTATCTCCCTCATGGAGGTGCTTGGACCCTGTGGAGTTTGGACACTTCATCTGACCTATGGCTCCCTTGCTACTTGGTCATCTGAGTAGTGCCATCTGAGGAAGAGCATTCTAATCCGATGTAGGCAAATTTTCTGATTTTCATTATCGGACAAAGTTATTAACATGCAAAATATTTTTGGTTTTTGTTGTTTTCTAATTTTTTTTTGTATTTATTCTTTTGGATGCTTGCTTTTCTTTTCTTTTCTTTCTTTTGAATGCATGATGACAATGCAAAAAATGAAATAACAAAGAAAATAGGATACGACTTTAGTCCTTGTTGTTGAGCTTCCATTGCTAGTTGAGAAGACTGCGCTTATTGTTGATTCTGAAGTATCTGTAATTGTTGTACTCTGGGGTTCAAGGTATCTGTGCGCTATGAGTCAGACTGGTGCACGACAAGTCGACAAACTTCAGGTTAGACCACCTGCAAGGGAATGGGAATAGGAATGGTGCACAGATGTGTCACCAGATCGAGCTAGGAATCAGATGGGATCGGAAAAGTTCCTCAGAAAAAGGCTGGGAGAGAGAAGGCAAACCTCCGAAGTTCAAACATCTTCAGAGCTTAAAGCCTTAGATGATGAGAGGTTGGCTACACTAGGGTGTGCAGATGTTGGTGCAGCTGTGGATACTGTCTCCTACGTGCTGACGATAATAGCTCCTTTGTCGATCAAGCTCTGAACAACATCTTGGAGATGTGGCAATTATTAGTCGAATGTCCTAGAGTACGATGATTATCACAATGCGCACTTGCGTCATACCACCTTGGGAGTGGGTTTGGTGGCGGACGAGGATCTGAGCATCGCAGAAGTGACACAACCTAAGGGAAGAGGGCACTTGGTGACCTACCAAGTGGAGTGAAGTCACTTTCAGTGCGAGGACCATGCCTCTGCTTAGGTTGTTGTCCTTGTCAAGCCAGTGCGACGTGATGCACTGGTTCGACAGTGGAGTGTGTGTGTATGTTGTGTGTGGAGAGCTAGGTGCAACTGCTAATTGGTTCAGATCAAGCTAGCTCTCTACTCCAATAGGCTTCGCAAAAGGCCTGATGAAAGTGACGGCTACCCTCTCGACATTGTTGGTGTCGACAGTGTTGTTGTTGAAGTTGTTACCAGAAGAAGTGGCTTACTTAGCGAATGTAGAGAGTGTAGGGAAGTTCCCACCTTTCAGCGAACTCTCTACGCGAGTGCTAGCCCAAATCAGTGATGCAAAAGTAGTGATAGGCTGAATGCTAAGCAGAGCCCCAGTCGCTAGTTGTGCTCCTCTTATAATGATCTCAATAGACTCCTCGCCAGAGGTTCTATTCTTGATCTGAGAGGCTAGTGTATGCCAATGACCGACATACTCTCCAAATGGCTCGTGGGGGCCCTACCAGATTGCAACAAGATCCTCTCGCTTATGGATCAAGTCAAGATTGAAGGAGTATTGCTCCAAGATTGCCTTAGAGAGGTCATTCCAAGTCTTTATAGAGGCCTCATCAAGGGATATGAACCATTTGAGTGCGGGCCCTGTCAGACTTTTCTAGAACAAGCAGATCAGAAGTCTCTCATCACCCTAGCGCTGCGCGAGGTCTCCGCAATACGCCTTCAAATGGGATATTGGGCAACCACTATCGTTATATTTTTCAAATTCTGGGATGTAGAAATTCAAGGGGAGTGTCGCCTCTGGAAAATAGTAGATATCCTGGAAGTGGTAGGACTGGTGTTCCCCGCCTTGCACTTGATGAAGTGCTCTTTCCAGATCGTCGATCCTTGCTAGGAGGGCGTCTAAAGTTGTTGTTGACGAGGCAGGAGTAGCTGATGCGGGTGCCACGTATGTCGTATGGGTCGCGCATGTGCGCTCCTCTGGATCCACCCTAACGCCTCCTGGTGTCGAAGCGTAAGGGCCAGCATACTCGTGCGTAGGTGTTGAGTGTAATGATGTCATGTGTGGATGAGCCTAAATCTGATGCAAAGGGAATGAATGGATTGCATGCTGTGTTGTGTAAGATGCAGAGTGAGGAAACAACAGTTGTTGTGTCGGTATGGTTCCAGGCAACGTGTTCAAGGCATACTACGCTCCAGCCAACCCAATCGACTAGCCACCAGGTGGTAGAGTCACATGCTGTGCATAGAACAATGAACGTGCAGGAGGCAAAGATGATACCCCCATCGTTGGAGCAGTGAAGAGCTAAGGCGATGGCATGAGCGAAAGTGCTGTGGGATGAGCTTGCAACGCTAAGGTGGTCTGCATCGGAACCTCAAGGGTCAGGGGAAAAGGAGCAGAGGTAGGACCAGGATAGAGAGCCATGCACTACAGCCTCTTTACGAGAGCCATCAGATGCTGTGGTTGCCTGGCAGAAGACTCACCAATGGATAGGTCAGAAGGCAAGAGTGGGAGAGGAATGGACCCTATAGCAGAAGTGGCTGCAGCTGACTGAATTCCTAGAACAAGAAAGCCTGAGGAAAGAGGTGCATCGGGCACTTTTGGAACCTGTGTGATGATCACTGTAGTAGATTTGGTGATAGGCTCCTGAGCGACGAGTGCCTATGAAAGCCCCAAAGTGGGTACAGAGTCTCATTGTACCCTAAAACGAAATGCATGGAGAGAATGAGAATCAGAAGAAGTGAAAGATGGAGGAATTGAATCTCGGATTTCTTCCAGAACAACAATAGGAGGCTCACTGGTCAGTTGGGCCACGGCTAACCGCGAGCGAATATGAATGGAGCTGCGGTAAAAGACAAACACATGAGCTTTAAGATGAACTACTATCAAAAGTGACCAATAGCTTAGGAAATGGCAAGAGAAAACCATCACGAGAGGCTGCCCGCAACGGAAACACCCAAGCTCCTAGCCGAGGACCTCACAACAAGCTACCTGTGGTGAACAGGCAAGAGAAATAGGCATTAGAACCTGAACAACGACACAAAGACAAATACAAGTTATTAAAGTGGCATGTAATGACACATAATGCAGATGAATGCCCTAAAGTACACTCTCACCTTGCATGTCCTGCCTGGGGCTAACCACATGGGACGCTCTCATGGGTTTTAGGTTCTGACTCTAGTCAGAAAAGTAAGGTTCTCATTCTAAATCTTGGCCAAAGCGTAGGTAGTGAACGAGTGGTGCGTTGGTGGCCTCGACTCCTATGCAAAGAGTTGTACCCTCTACTAACATCGACACGACCCCAGACAAAGGGGACAAAATGGTAACACATCCTACACCAAAGCAATAGAACGGGGAACCAAAGTTGTCCTTCGCAGACTATGGGTGGACACAGGAGAGAAGAAGATGCATGCTTTCTGAAATGATCGTTCATGCACATATGTTTGGTGTCTTTTACTTGCGTTTTATTAAACCAAAGGGGATTGTGAGCATTTGTCTCTAGTTATGCATTATTATTTATTTAACTAAATTTGTGTGTTTTATTTTAACAAAGAAGGAAAACAATCGTGTCTCTACAATTGCACCACAGACAAAACAACAACTAGAAAAACCATGAAGAAAACCAAATGCAGACTCTACCATGCATGCAAAACCTATGGAGTTTCAAGACTGGACATCCTAGACTAGTGCAATGTAGTGAATCTGATGCTCTGATACCATATTTATAACGCCCCCAACTCCCACAATAATTTAAAACAAATTAAATTATAGGAAATTAAAAGCTAAACAGAAATATCAATTACCAGGACCCTGTGTGTGTGACTACGAGACTCTGGATTGTGTGCACTATGCTAAAATCCATCTGCATGTCTGCACTTGCAACCCAAAACCACGAAGAAAACGTGCGTGACAAAAGTCATCCAGCACGCACCCCATGAAAATAGTGGAAAACAAATATATATTAGTTTTTTTCTTTAAAATCATTTCGCCAATCATTTTCTCCAAAAGTATCGTAACTGACCAACCCGGCCCAACGGCCGAAAACTACAACAAATGCGGCCCATACTAATCAAAATAGCAAACAGGGGTCTACTAGCCCAAAGCCATAAACAAGACCATCAATGGTCAAAACCACACACAATGAGTTGGAAAGCCCGACACCAAGCAACCAACTCTAGCCACAAGCAATCACCAAGGTGCATTAAACACCACAGTGTGCCACCCTATGCAGGGCCAACCACCGTCCCACGATTCCCACCTAGAGAATCCTTACAAAGCCAACTCCTCTGGGAAGGTAGTCATGTCTCTCAGGTCACTACTTATAACACCTGTAAAATTCATTTTATATTTACATTTTAATGAATTTATTCTTGGACGGGTGTTACTGTTCTGAGACCCGTTTGTGTAGTTTTGTGCTTTTAGGCTTGGACCTTGTGAGTCGGCTTCTATTTGCGTGTCCCTGTGCGTGGTTGACACTGTGCATTGTGTCACTGTGCTTGTGGGTCCGAATGTCGGTCTGTGTGGGGCCTACATTAGTGGGTCGGTTGGTGGGTGTGTTTTGTGTGGGGAGTCGTTGGCTCGTGCTGTGCGTCTGGTTGCTAGAGATGCGTTAGTGTGCATGTGCAGCGATTTCCTCCACTGTGTACAAATCGCATGCATGGAGCGCATCTTCTCCAGCACACCTCCCTCTGTTCTCCTCCTTGCCAACTTCTCCTCCCCTGTTTTCGATGGTGACCAACCGGTGTGGAACACCAAAGGCTAGCCGAGTCTCCTTTCCCTCCTTCCCTTTTGCCCTTTCACTCCTTCTCCTTCTTCTTCTTCACTCCTTCCCGTCTCTGCTGGTGGGTGCAGGTGAGGAACAGAGAGAGAGCCTAAGAGTGGGAGAACAAGAGGTGGAGGCATGCGGCAGCGTGTGGAGATCCGGTGGTGTACCCTTGTGGTCGAGTGAGCCCCGTCGAGGGTTGGGATCGCTAGAGTTGGTCGGAGGATTGTTGGAGCGCGTTTCTTAAGTGTGCACCTCCAACCAATGAATAAAAAGCATGAAAATGGTAGAAATTGATATGAATGCATGAAATCTAGGTAAATTTACATTCCTAGAATTTATGAGTATTTATGAAGATATTTATGGGTGTTAATGGTAATAGTTGAGTTTTTGGTCATTTTGACCCTCTTGCCTTTGCGAATTTATTTCTTAATGCATGGTGAATAGATTTTGGTTTTATTTGTTGAGTTTTGGAGTAGACTCGAGGGTCTACATCTTATGTTTTATGTGAGTTTAGGTATTTGCTTGGGAGGTCCGATCGGAAGTCCCACTTTGGGCGATTTTGAAATATGTAGCGTCGGGCTGTTTTCTGGTTTTCGCAGAAATCGACATATCGAATAGTTTTGGTATGCCATTTTTCTGTCAGTTTTGGTCATCTAGTTGAAATTCGATTGTTCGATATTAGACAGTCGACCAAATCAGTAGATTTCGTTCGCCCAAACCACTTTTAGTATGTCGATTTTGGCCTAAGTGTTGACTGTTGACCTAATTCAGTCGACCAATCCAAATTGGTCTACCGAACCAAGGATATTCGGCATACCAAACCTGTTATTCAGCATGCCGAATTATGGCCCAAATGCTTTTATAAAAATGTGATTTTTCAAGGGTTTTTCGGATTGGTTTTTATTGTCCCTTTGAAATGGGATTGTGGGCCGTTTGTGGTGGTCCCTTGGGACATCTGATGTACCGTTTTGTCAAAGTTTTTAGAATAGTTTTCAAAGATATAAAAATTATTTTGAAAATAGTTTCAAAGAGATGGATGGTCCGTTCTAGAAAATGGTTTTCCTAATTCTCTGTGTGCACACCGAGACATTGTGGGACCATGTTGTCGGGATCAGGAAATGCGACGACATTCTTGGGTGGTCGGGCGCATCTCCTTGGTCGAGGTTGGGGGCCGAGATACTTGAGGCTAAGGGACATCGGGTCTTAGAAGTATGAGACTCTCTAACTGTCGTCTCGAGACTAGGGTTGTGGTCTACGGGTTGAGGTGTCTTGTGGCATGACGGAGAGGTATGATACTCCTACTGTCGTTGTGAGCACTAAGGCTCGAGTGTCGTCGGATGTGGTGGTATGATACTCCCTCTTGAGCACCGTGTGGAGGACACCATAAGGAGGCGTACTCAATGGTGGCCAATGCGGTTGGGACACATGCCCCGTAGCTGGTAGCATCTTGTGAGACAGGACAGCCTTCTCAAGGAGGGGCTGGCTTTGTGAGGATTCTCTAGGTGGGAGAATCGTAGGACGATGTGTCTCCTATACAGGGTGGCACGTCGTGGCAGTGCAGATGCCATTGGTTGCTTTTCGATGGACTACCTGTGGCCAAAGTTTAGTTGCCTGGTGCTGGGTTTCCCGACTCATTGTATGGTTTTGACCATTGCGGGCCTTTGCTTGTGATTTTGGGTTGGTAGAGTCTCGATTGTGGTTTTAGTAGATGTGGGCCCGGTTTGTGAGATTTTAGAGAAAATGGTTTGCAAAATGAATTTAGAAGAAAATTAATTATGGTTTCGTTTTTCCGTCATTTTTCTTAGGGTGTGTGCTGGGTGACTTCTATCTCACATGCGTTTTCCTCATATTTTTGGGTTGCAGGTGCAGGCACATAGAAGATTTAACATAATGCTTATAGATCGGAGTCTCATAGCCACACACATAGGTTCTTGGTAGTTTAATATCTTCTGTTTAGCTTTAACTTTCCTGTAATTTATTTTGTTTTAAATTGTAATGGAAAATTTGGGGTGTGACACTACCAGCTACGGAGCATGTGTCCAATCGCCCTGGCCACCATAGAATACCCCTCCTCATGGCGTCCTCCACATGGTGCTCAAGAGAGAGTGTCATACCTCCACACCTGACAACACTCGAGCCTTAATGCTCACAGCAACAGTAGGAGGGTCATACCTTCCCGTCATGCCACAAAACACCTTGACTCGTAGACCACAACCCTAGCCTTGAGATGGCAGTCAGGGAGTTTCATACCTTCAAGACCCAACTACTCTTAGCCTTAGGTATTTCGACCCCCAACCTTAATCAGAGAAACGCGTCTGACTATCCGAGAATGTCGTTATATTCCCTAGTCTTGATGATGCAGTTCCATGGTGTCTTGACCCGCACACAAAAAACAAAGAAAATCATTTTCCAAAACGAGTCAACTCATCTCTTTGAAAATCATTTTCAAATCATTTTATATCTTTGGAAACTCATTCTAAACCTCGACAAAATGGCACATCCGGTGTCCCACAAGACCACCACTGATGGCCCATGATCCCATCTCAAATGGGTAAAACAAATCAATCTAGAAAACCCACGAGGATAACATTTTATAAAACAGCTGGGTCCTGATTCGACATACTGAAATGGGTTTGATATACAGAAATCTCCTGGATCGGAAGACCAACCAGAATCGATTGATCGAAATTGGTGCAGGCACCCAAAACAGTAGACCAAAAATCGGACCGGTCGACCGAAAGATCCTGGTTCGGTGAACTGAATATATTTGGTCAACCGAATAGGAATACAATGGTCGACACTCATAGTCAAAAATGGTAGACCAAAGAGATTCGACCGACCGAATTTTGACTAGAGAACCTAATTTGATAGAAAAACAACTCCCAGCCTTGACTCGTAAAATCGCCCAAATGGGACCAAGGGGCGGACCCCTAAAATAAGCACTATAAAATCCAACCAAAATATATATGGTAGACCCTCGAGTCTACTCCAAATCCACATAAACAAAATCGAAATCCATTTATCATGCATGGTGAAATAAATTCGAGAAGCCACAAGAGTCAAAAATGACCCAAAACCACTCAATGCCATAAATGGCCATAAATGCTACCATAAATCATCATAAATTTATAATAAATTTTAAGAATATAAATTTACCTAGATTCCATGCATTCCTATCATTTTCTACCATTTTCATGCTTACTACAATATGAGGTGAGGTGCGTACTTAAAAAACGACCTCCGACGACCCAACTTCGACCACCAACCACCCGCCAACTCCTTGGAGCTTCCACGATCTCCGAAGCTTTGGCCACGTCGATGCCAAGCCACACAGGGATATCTGCCTCATGCCCTCACTCTTGGCCTCTCACCGACGCACGAATAGGGGAGGGGAAAAATGGGGAAGATGGGTGGGGGAGAAAGAGAAGAGAGGTGGGGAAGGAGAGGAGTGAGGAGGTGAGAAGGAGAGGTGGGGTGGAGAAGGAGGTGTGCATCTAGAGAGGAGGAGAAGGAAGAAGAAGACACCCACCCAGAAATAAATTCATTATAATGTAAATAATTATAAAATGAATTTACGGGTGTTAAAAAGTGCCTTATTGTCGTCGATGCGCCCTTTCGGAGAATTCTACCAGCGAGTGGCTGCCAAAGTAGAGTGGCTGCTAAAGTAGGGTGTCTACACTAGGAGTTTTGCAAAACCAAAGTTCAAATGGAGTTTTGTTTAAAATCGGTCTAAGGAAAACACTATTCAAATTGTAACTTGCAGTGCTAATGGCTATAGTTTAAAGATGTTTTAACAAATTGTTTTCGTAAAGCAATGCCCTACCCATTTCTTAAATGGTTCTATTTTTCTTCTCAACTAGTCTATTTTGTTGTGGAACCCTTGGGAAAGAAAAAACAAGATCAAATCCATTTAGTTTACAAAATTTTTTGAAATCATCAATTTCAAATTCCCCACCATGATCACTTCTTATTTTTATAATTTTTAAACCTTTTTCATTTTCAGCCTTGTTGCAAAACTTCTTAAATTCATGAAAAGCATCATTTTTATTTGCTAAGAATAAAACCTAAGTAAATCGTGAAAATCGTCAATAATAACAAAAACATATCTTTTTCCTCCTAGACTTAATATTCTACTAGGACTAAATAGTCCATATGAATCAATTCAAGTGATTTGGTAGTAGAAACCTTGTCTTTAGATTTAAAAGACAATTTAAATTGCTTTCCAAATTGGCAAGCATCACATAGTTGATCCTTTTTGAAATCAATTTTTGGCAAACCATTCATAAAATCACCCTTGGACAATTCTGACAATTAACTCATACTTGTATGGCCTAGTCTCCTATGCCATAGCCATTGATCGTCATTTGAAGATACAAGGCAAGAGCGTATTATTTTTGATCGTACATTTATTTTATAGACATTCTTTTTCCTAGGTCCAAAAAACATTTATTTACCAGTATTGGAGTCTATCATGGAGCATTTTTTTTAATCAAAAATTACTTTGTAACTTTTATCACAGAATTGACTTATGCTAATTAAATTATGTTTTAGTCCATCTACTAATATGACATTTTTAATAGAAAGATTATCGAGGTTATCTACATTCTCTATTCTAACTATCTTTCCTTTAACATTATCTCTAAAAGTGATGATCCTATCATCTTTAAAGCTTAAGATGCAGAGGAAACTATGATCTTCAGTCATGTGTCGAGAGCAGCCACTATCAAGAATTCATTTCAAGTTCATGATCCTCCTACATCATTGGATACAAGTAAGGATTTAGGAACCCACATCACATTAAACCGTTTTATAGTTGCATTTGTATTGTTTGGCCTTCTTTCAAACCATTTTGAATATTTCTTTACAATAAATATATATTTTCCATTTGATGTTGCTCTAACAAAACCATTTTCATAAGGCACACCATTAAATTTTGAAAATCCTAGCCCATGTATATGAAAAGTTGGTCTTTGATTTGAGAGAATCTTGTCGAAATTTTTTTTTTCCATTTGTGAATTTTGCCACAGTGTTGAGTAGATCATTGCTTTTGACTTTCAATGTGACTATATCATTTTTTAAGTTCTTTATTTTGTATTTCATATGATCTAAGCTTATGTTTAACTCAATGTTTTTGTTTTCCACTTCTTCTTTTTCAAAAACCAATGTTTTTACCTCATCAATTAACTTATCATTCTCTTTGGTTAAATTTTTAATATTTTGTTTAAAATTTTAGATTTTGATTTGAAATTCTTATACTTGTCATATAATTCATTAAAGGCATAAAAAATTTCTTCATTGCTAATATCTTCTTCATTTGGATAAGAACAAAGCTCATCGTCTTGCACCATGAAACACATGTAAGCCTTTTCACCATCAAATGAGGAATTTTCATTAGAAGAAGAGTTACTTTCATCCCATGTGGCTTAAAAAGCTTTTTTCTTCGATGGTTTATTACCTTTTCTAAACACTTTCATTCTTAATAACGGATAATCTCTTTTAAGATGTCTTGGTTTGTTACATTTGAAACATAGAGGTGCGTCCTCTTTGTTTTTGCCTTGATTTTTATTCCATTTCTTTTGAAAAAATTTTCATAAATTTCTTAAATTTTATCGTAAGAAGAGCAATTTCTTCATCTTCCTCGTCCTCAGAGTCGTCTTACTATGAAGTTGTAACACCTCGATCCCGGACACGCTACCAAAACACAGTATCAAGCATAATTACACTAATTATAGAAATATCAAATGGCTGTAACTAAGGCTCACCTTCAGGATCACAATGTGCGGCTATAAGCTCTAACTCCTACACTAGAACCCGGCTGCACGCGGTCTGCACCTGAAAACCGAATAGCACGCGTGAGTGACATCTAAGTCACCCAGTACGCGTCCCAAAACATACAAACCACAAAACCTCGGTAAAACCAAAAATCTCACTTTTTTCAAAACTTGGTTTTCTCATTTTGTAAATCATCCTTTCTTTTATTAAACAATCACTTGGGAATTCAATCCCAATCCATGCTTTTCAAAAGCCATGTTTCCTTTTTCTTTTCTCAAAACATTTGGAAATTCATTCCAAAACCACTTTTTCTTACAAAACATTCCTTTACATTTCTTTCAAAAACCTTTTGGAATTCATTTTTCCAAAACATATCCATTTCTAATATTTGGGATTTCTTCCCAAAACAAAATTTCAAATTCACATTTCTGACCAAATCCAACCTAAAACACAATGCCCCATTGGACTCAAAATCAAATCATAAACATTTGCTGGCAATTGATTAAAACATCACTATTTCTTTTCTAGATTTTAGGACCATTTCATCAGTCCAATCCTGACCAAAACACATTTCACTTTCTTTATTCATTTCCACTTTTCTTTACTGTTGTTACCTTGATCAGGGGTAACCAGACACACATGCAGTAGGCGAGGACATCCTTCCCCTACCTTCCTGCATTGTCGCGATGAAATTCCCTATGCGGGATGTCACCGCCCCAGCCTACCGGCCTCAATTTCATTTTCATAAGTGCACGGGGATACGTCTCTGTCTGACACCCCAATCGGTGACCCGAACAGCTAGGTCCAATGACCCAGGCTCAGCCTACACTGTCGGTGACCCGAACAACTAGGCTCAAAGGCTCAGGCTCAGACTACACCGCTACGAGCTCGTTGACCCGAACAACTAGGTCCAACGACCCAAGCTCAGCCTACACCGTCGGTGACCCGAACAACTAGGTATGAAAACCCAGGCTCTGCCTGCACCGCTATGAGCTCGGCAACCACATTATCAGTGTTCCATTCAAAACCATTTTTCATTTCATTCCATTCTTCTCGTTGCAGGACTCTATTTCCTTGCAACACTTGACCCTCCACTGGGGTCCCAACTCAAGCCATGAAAACCAAGCTTAAAGTCATAAATTG
>JAMKQA010005687.1:0-15884 GCA_024699735.1 Posidonia australis
AGGAACCAATGACTCGGATCACCTCCAGATCAGAGGAGTCTCGAGAAAAGGATGGATGGTTGGTCCTAGGCTATAAGGAACCAACGACTCGGATCACCTCCGGACCAGAGGAGTCTCGAGAAAAGATAGATGGTTGGTCGAGGCTATATGGAACCAATGACACAGATCACCTCCGGATCAGTGGAGCCTCAAAAAAAGGATAGATGGTTGGTCCATGGTTATAAGGAACAAACGACTCGGATTACCTCTGGGTCAGAGGAGTCTCGAAAAAAGGATAGATGGTTGGTCCTAGGCTATAAGGAACCAACGACTCGGCTCTCCTCCGGATCAGAGGAGTCTCAAGAATATGATAGATGGTTGGTCCTAGGCTATAATGAACCAACGACACCGATCACCTCCGGATCAGAGGAGTCTCGAGAAAAGGAAAGATGGTTGGTCCTCGGCTATAAGGAGCCAACGACTCGGATCACCTACGGATCAGAGGTGTCTCGAGAAATGGATAGATGGATAGTTGTTCCTAGGCTATATGGAACCAACGACTCGGATCTCCTCCGGATCAGAGGAGTCTCGAGAAAAGGTTAAATGAGTGGTCCTAGGCCATAAGTAACCAACGACTCGGATCACCTCCGGATCATAGGATTCTCGAGGAAAGGATAAATGGTCGGTCCTAGGCTATAAGAACCAACGACTCGGATCACATCCTAAACCGAGGAGTTTAGAGGAAAGGATAGATGGTTGGTCCAAGGCTATAAGGAACCAACGACTTCGTTCACCTCCGGATCAGAGGAGCCTCGAGAATAGGATAGATGGATAGTTTCTGCTAGGGTATAAGGAACCAACGACTCAGATCACCTCCGGATCCGAGGAGTCTCGAGAAAAGGATAGATGGTTGGTCCTACGCTATAAAGAACCAACGACTCCGATCACCTACTGATCAGAGGAGTCTCGTGAAAAGGGTTGATGGTTGGTCCTACGCTATATGGAACCAACGACTCGGCTCACCTCCGGATCGGAGGAGTCTCGAGAAAAGGATAGATGGTTGGTCCTAGGCTATAAATGAACCAACGACACCGATCACCTCCGAATCAGAGGAGTCTCGAGAAAAGGATAGATGGTTGGTCCTCGGCTATAAGGAGCCAACGACTCGGATCATCTACGATTCAGAGGAGTCTCGAGAAAAGGGTAGATGGATAGTTGGTCCACGTCTTCAAACAACCAATGACTCGGATCACCTCCAGATCAGAGGAGTCTCGAGAAAAAGAAAGATGGTTGGTCCTAGGCTATATGGAACCATCGGCTCGGATCACCTCCGAATCAGAGGAGTCTCGAGAAAAGGATAGATGGTTGGTCTTAGGCTATAAGGAACCAACGACTCGGATCACCCCCGGGTCAGAGGTGTCTCGAGGAAAGGATAGATTGTTTGTCCTAGGCTATAAGGAACCTATGACTCGAATCGCCTCCGGATCTGAGGAGTCTCGGGAAAAGGATAAATGGTTGGTCTTAGGCAATAAGGAACCAACGACTCGGATCACCTTCGGATTAGAGGAACCTCCAGAAAAGGATAGATGGTTGGTCCTAGGCAATTAGGAACCAACGACTCGGATCACCTCCAGATCATAGGAGTCTCGAGAAAAGGATAGACGGTTGGTCCAAGGTTAAAAGGAACCAATGACTCGGATCACCTCCAGATCAGCGGAGTCTCGAGAAAAGGATAGATGAATGGTCCTTGGCTGTAAGGATCCAACGACTCAGATCACCTCCAAATCAGAGGAGTCTCGAGGAAGGGATAGAAGGTTGGCCCTAAGCTATAAGGAACCAACGACTCAGATAACCTCCGGATCAGAGGAGTCTTGAGGAATGGTTAGAAGGTTGGTCCTAGGCTATATGGAACCAACGACTCGGACCACCTCCGGATCAGAGGAGTCTCGGGAGAAGGATAGATGGACAGTTGGTCCTAGGCTATAAGGTGCCAACGACTCAGATCACCTCCGGATCAGAGGTGTCTCGAAAAAAGGATAGATGGATTGTTGGTCCTAGGCTATAAGGAACCAACGACTCGGATCACCTCCGGATAAGAGGAGTCTCGAGAAAAGATAGATGGTTGGTCGAGGCTATATGGAACCAATGACACAGATCACCTCCGGATCAGAGGAGTCTCGAGAAAAGGATAAATGTTTGGTCGTAGGCTATAAGGAACCAACGACTCGGATCACCTCCGGATCCGAGGAGTCTCGAGGAAAGGATTGATGGTTGGTCCTAGGCTATAAGTTACCAACGACTCGGATCACCTCTGAAACAGAGGAGTCTCGAGGAAAGGATAGATGGATAGTTGGTCCTAGGCTATATGGAACCAATGACTCGGATAACATCTGGATCAGAGGAGTCTCGAGAAAAGGATGGATGGTTGGTCCAAGGCAATAAGGAACCAATGACTCGGATCACCTCCGGATCAGAGGACTCTCGAGAAAAGGATAGATGGTTGGTACAAGGCTATTAGGAAACAACCACTTGGATCACCTCTGGATCAGAGGAGTCTAGAGAAAGGGGTAAATGGTTGGTCCTAGGCTATAAGGAACCAACGACTCGGATCACCTCTGGATCAGAGGAGCCACCAGAAAAGGATAGATGGTAGGTCCAAGGTTATAATTAACAAACGACTCGGATTACCTCTGGGTCAGAGGAGTCTCGAGAAAAGGATAGATGGTTGGTCCTAGGCTATAAGGAACCAACGACTCGGCTAACCTACAGATCAGAGGAGTTTCGAGAAAAGGATAGATGGTTGGTCCTAGGCAATAAAGAACCAACGACACCGATCACCTCCGGATCAAAGGAGTCTCGAGAAAAGGATAGATGGTTGGTCCTCGGCTATAAGGAGCCACTGACTCGGATCACCTACGGATCAGAGGTGTCTCGAGAAATGGATAGATGGATTGTTGGTCCTAGGCTATAAGGAACCAATGACTCGGATCACCTCCGTATGAGAGGAGTCTCAAGAAAAGGATAGATGGTGGGTCCTAGGCTATAAGTAACCAACGACTCGGATCACCTCCAGATCAGAGGAGTCTCGAGAAAAGGATAGATGAATGGTCCTAGGCCATTTGGAACCAACGACTCGGATCACCTCCGGATCAGAGGATTCTCGAGGAAAGGATAAATGGTTGGTCCTAGGCTATAAGAACCAACGACTCGGATCACCTCCAGATCCGAGGAGTCTAGAGGAAAGGATAGATGGTTGGTCCTAGGCTATAAGGAACCAACGACTTGGATCATCTCCGGATCGGAGGAGCCTCGAGAATTGGATAGATGGATAGTTTCTCCTAGGCTATAAGGAACCAACGACTCAGATCACCTCCAGATCCGAGGAGTCTCGAGAAAAGGTTAGATGGATGGTCCTACGCTATAAAGAACCAACGACTCTGATCACCTACGGATCAGAGGAGTCTCGTGAAAAGGATAGATGGTTGTTCTTACGCTATATGGAACCAACGACTCGGCTCACCTCCGGATCAGAGGAGTCTCGAGAAAAGGATAGATGGTTGGTCCTAGGCTATAAAGAACCAACGACACCAATCACCACCGGATCGGAGGAGTCTCGAGAAAAGGATAGATGGTTGGTCCTCGGCTATAAGGAGCCAACGACTCGGATCACCTCCGAATCAGAGGAGTCTCGAGAAAAGGGTAGATGGATAGTTGGTCCTTGGCTTTAAACAACCAACGACTCGGATCACCTCCAGATCAGAGGAGTCTCGAGAAAAGGATAGATGGTTGGTCTTAAGCTATAAGGAACCAACGACTCGGATCACTTCCGGGTCAGAGGAGTCTCGAGGAAAGGATAGATGGTTTGTCCTAGGCTATAAGGAACCAATGACTCGGATCGCCTCCGGATCAGAGGAGTCTCGAGAAAAGGATAAATGGTTGGTCTTAGGCAATAAGGAACCAACGACTCGGATCACCTCCGGATCAAAGGAGCCTCCAGAAAAGGATAGATGGTTGGTCCTAGGCAATTAGGAACCAACGACACGGATCACCTTTGAATCAGAGGAGTCTTGAGAAAAGGATAGACGGTTGGTCCTAGGTTAAAAGGAACCAATGACTCGGATCAACTCCAGATCAGAGAAGTCTCGAGAAAAGGATAGATGAATGGTCCTAGGCTGTAAGGATCCAACGACTCGGATCACCTCCAAATCAGAGGAGTCTCGAGGAAGGTATAGATGGTGGGCCCTAGGCTATAAGGAACCAACGACTCAGATAACCACCGGATCAAAGGAGTCTTGAGGAATGGATAGACGGTTGGTCCTAGGCTATAAGGAACCAACGACTCGGACCACCTCCGGATCAGAGGAGTCTCGAGAAAAGGATAGATGGATAGTTGGTCCTAGGCTATAAGGTGCCAACGACTCGGATAACCTCCGGATCAGAGGTGTCTCGAGAAAAGGATAGATGGATTATTGGTCTTAGGCTATAAGGAACCAATGACTCGGATCACCTCCAGATAAGAGGAGTCTCGAGAAAAGGATGGATGGTTGGTCCTAGGCTATAAGGAACCAACGACTCGGATCACCTCCGGACCAGAGGAGTCTCAAGAAAAGA
Organism: Posidonia australis; assembly: GCA_024699735.1. Classification (NCBI taxonomy): domain Eukaryota; kingdom Viridiplantae; phylum Streptophyta; class Magnoliopsida; order Alismatales; family Posidoniaceae; genus Posidonia; species Posidonia australis. The sequence continues at coordinate 4,591 of JAMKQA010005687.1, forward strand.
TAGATGGTTGGTCGAGGCTATATGGAACCAATGACACAGATCACCTCCGGATCAGTGGAGCCTCCAGAAAAGGATAGATGGTAGGTCCAAGGTTATAAGGAACCAACGACTCGGACCACCTCCGGATCAGAGGAGTCATGAGAAAAGGATAGATGGATAGTTGGTCCGTGGCTATAAGGTGCCAATGACTCGGATCAACTTCGGATCAACTGAGTCTCGAGAAAAGGATTGATGGATTGTTGGTCCTAGGCTATAAGGAACCAACGACTCGGATCACCTCCGGATCAGAGGAGTCTCGAGAAAAGATAGATGGTTGGTCGAGGCTATATGGAACCAATGACTCAGATCACCTTCGGATCAGAGGAATCTCGAGAAAAGGATAAATGGTTGGTCGTAGGCTATAAGGAACCAACGACTCGGATCACCTACGGATCCAAGGAGTCTCGAGGAAAGGATAGATGGTTGGTCCTAGGCTATAAGTAACCAACGACTCGGATCACCTCTGCAACAGAGGAGTCTCGAGGAAAGGATAGATGGATAGTTGGTCCTAGGCTATATGGAACCGACGACTCAGATAACCTCTGGATCAGAGGAGTCTCGAGAAAAGGATGGATGGTTGGTCCAAGGCTAGAAGGAACCAACGACTCGGATCACCTCCGGATCAGAGGACTCTCGAGAAAAGGATAGATGGTTGGTCCAAGGCTATTAGGAAACAACCACTCGGATCACCTCCGGATCAGAGGAGTCTCGAGAAAGGGATAAATGGATGGTCCTAGGCTATAAGGAACCAACGACTCGGATCACCTCCGGATCAGAGGAGCCTCCAGAAAAGGATAGATGGTAGGTCATAGGTTATACGGAACCAACGACTTGGATCTCCTCCGGATCAGCGGAGTCTCGAGCAAAGGATAGATGGATAGTTGGTCCTAGGCTATAAAGAACCAACGACTCGTATCACCTCCGAATCGGAGGAGTCTTGAGAGAAGGATAGATGGTTGGTCCGAGGCTATAATGAACCAACGACTCGGTTCAAAACCGGATCAAAGGAGTCTCGAGAAAAGGATAGATGGTTGGTCCTAGGCTATAAGGAACCAACGACTCGGATCACCTCCCGATCAGAGGAGTCTCGAGAAAATGATAGATGGTTGGTCCTAGGCTATAAAGAACCAACGACACCGATCACCTCCGGATCAAAGGAGTCTCGAGGGAAGGATAGATGGTTTGTCCTAGGCTATAAGGAACCTATGACTCAGATCGCCTCCGGATCGGAGGAGTCTCGAGAAAAGGATAAATGGTTGGTCTTAGGCAATTAGGAACCAACGACTCGGATCACCTCCGGATCAAAGGAGCCTCTAGAAAAGGATTGATGGTTGGTCCTAGGCAATTAGGAACCAACGACTCGGATCACCTCTAGATCAGAGGAGTCTCGAGAAAAGGATAGACGGTTGGTCCTAGGTTATATGGAACCAATGACTCGGATCACCTCCAGATCAGAGGAGTCTCGAGAAAAGGATAGATGAATGGTCCTAGGCTATATGGATCCAACGACTCGGATCACCTCCAAATCTGAGGAGTCTCGAGGAAGGTATAGATGGTTGGCCCTAGGCTATAAGGAACCAAGGACTCAGATAGCCTCCAGATCAAAGGAGTCTTGAGGAATGGATTCACGGTTGGTCCTAGGCTATAAGGAACCAACGACTCGGACCACCTCCGGATCAGAGGAGTCTCGAGAAAAGGATAGATGGATAGTTGGTCCTAGGCTATAAGGTGCCAACGACTCGGATCACCTTCGGATCAAAGGTGTCTCGAGAAAAGGATTGATGGATTGTTGGTCCTAGGCTCTAAGGAACCAACGACTCAGATCACCTCCGGATCAGAGGAGTATCGAGAAAAGGATGGATGGTTGGTCCAAGGCTATAAGGAACCAACGACTCGGATCACCTCCGAATAAGTGGAGTCTCGAGGAAAGGATAGATGGTTGGTCCTAGGCGATAAGGAACGAACGACTCGGATCACTTCCGGATCCGAGGAGTCTCGAGGAAAGGATAGATGGTTGGTCCTAGGCGATAAGTAACCAACGACTCGGATCACCTCTGGAACAGAGGAGTCTCGAGGAAAGGATAGATGGATAGTTGGTCCTAGGCTATATGGAACCAACGACTCGGATAACCTCTGGATCAGAGGAGTCTCGAGAAAAGGATGGATGGTTGGTCCAAGGCTATAAGGAACCAACGACTCGGATCACATCCGGATCAGAGGACTCTCGAGAAAAGGATTGATGGTTGGTCCAAGGCTATTAGGAAACAACCACTCGGATCACCTTCGGATCATAGGAGTCTCGAGAAAGGGATAAATGGTTGGTCCTAGGCTATAAGGAACCAACGACTTGGATCACCTCCGGATCAGAGGAGCCTCCAGAAAAGGATAGATGGTAGGTCCAAGGTTATACGGAACAAACGACTCAGATTACCTCTGGGTCAGAGGAGTCTCGAGAAATGGATAGATGGTTGGTCCAAGGCTATAAGGAACCAACGACTCGGATCACCTCCAGATCGGAGGAGTCTCGAGAAAGGGATAAATGGTTGGTCCTAGGCAATAAGGAACCAACGACTCGGATCACCTCCGGATCAGAGGAGCCTCCAGAAAAGGATAGATGGTAGGTCCAAGGTTATAAGGAACAAACTACTCGGATTACCTCTGGGTCAGAAGAGTCTCGAGAAATGGATAGATGGTTGGTCCTAGGCTATATGGAACCAACGACTCGGATCACCTCCGGATCAGAGGATTCTCGAGAAAAGGATAGATGGTTGGTCCTAGGCTATAAAGAACCAACGACACCAATCACCTCCGGATTAGAGGAGTCTCGAGGAAAGGATAGATGGTTTGTCCTAGGCTATAAGGAACCTATGACTCAGATCGCCTCCGGATAAGAGGAGTCTCGAGAAAAGGATAAATGGTTGGTCTTAGGCAATAAGGAACCAACGACTCGGATCACCTCCGGATCAAAGGAGCCTCTAGAAAAGGATAGATGGTTGGTCCTAGGCAATTAGGAACCAACGACTCGGATCACCTCTGGATCAGAGGAGTCTCGACAAAAGGATAGACGGTTGGTCCTAGGTTATATGGAACCAATGACTCGGATCACCTCCAGATCAGAGGAGTCTCGAGAAAAGTATAGATGAATGGTCCTAGGCTATATGGATCCAACGACCCGGATCACCTCCAAATCAGAGGAGTCTCGAGGAAGGTATAGATGGTTGGCCCTAGGCTATAAGGAACCAACGACACAGATAACCTCCAGATCAAAGGAGTCTTGAGGAATGGATTGACGGCTGGTCCTAGGCTATAAGGAACCAACGACTCGGACCACCTCCGGATCAGAGGAGTCTCAAGAAAAGGATAGATGGATAGTTGGTCCTAGGCTATAAGGTGCCAACGACTCGGATCACCTTCGGATCAAAGGTGTCTCGAGAAAAGGATTGATGGATTGTTGGTCCTAGGCTCTAAGGAACCAATGACTCGGATCACCTCTGGATCAGAGGAGTCTCGAGAAAAGGAAGGATGGTTGGTCCAAGGCTATAAGTAACCAATGACTCGGATCACCTCCAGATAAGAGGAGTCTCGAGATAAGATAGATGGTTGGTCGAGGCTATATGGAACCAATGACTCAAATCACCTTCGGATCAGAGGAGTCTCGAGAAACGGATAAATGGTTGGTCGTAGGCTATAAGGAACGAACGACTCGGATCACTTCCGGATCCGAGGAGTCTCGAGGAAAGAATAGATGGTTGGTCATAGGCTATAAGTAACCAACGACTCGGATCACCTCTGGAACAGAGGAGTCTCGAGGAAAGGATAGATGGATAGTTGGTCCTAGGCTATATGGAACCAACGACTCGGATAACCTCTGGATCAGAGGAGTCTCGAGAAAAGGATGGATGGTTGGTCCAAGGCTATAAGGAACCAACGACTCGGATCACATCCGGATCAGAGGACTCTTGAGAAAAGGATAGATGGTTGGTCCAAGGCTATTAGGAAACAACCACTCGGATCACCTCTGGATCATAGGAGTCTCGAGAAAGGGATAAATGGTTGGTCCTAGGCTATAAGGAACCAACGACTTGGATCACCTCAGGATCAGAGGAGCATCTAGAAAAGGATAGATGGTAGGTCCAAGGTTATAAGGAACAAACGACTCAGATTACCTCTGGGTCAGAGGAGTCTCGATAAATGGATAGATGGTTGGTCCATGGCTATAAGGAACGAACGACTCGGATCACCTCCGGATCAGAGGAGTCTCGAGAAAAGGATAGATGGTTGGTCCTAGGCTATAAAGAACCAACGACACCGATCACCTCCGTATTAGAGGAGTCTCGTGAAAAGGAAAGATGGTTGGTCCTCGGCTATAAGGATCCAACGACTCGGATCACCTACGGATCAGAGGTGTCTCGAGAAATGGATAGATGGATAGTTGGTCCTAGGCTATAAGGAACCAACGACTCGGATCACCTCCGTATGAGAGGAGTCTCGAGAAAAGGATAGATGGTGGGTCCTAGGCTATAAGGAACCAACGACTCGGATCACCGCCGGATCAGAGGAGTCTCGAGAAAAGGATAGATGAATGGTCCTAGGCCATAAGGAACCAACGACTCGGATCTCCTCTGGATCAGAGGATTCTCGAGGAAAGGATAGAAGGTCGGTCCTAGGCTATATGAACCAATGACTCGGATCACCTCCAGTTCCGAGGAGTCTAAATGAATGGATAGAAGGTTGGTCCAAGGCTATAAGGAACCAACGACTTGGATCACCTCTGGATCGGAGGAGCCTCGAGAATAGGATAGATGGATAGTTTCTCCTAGGCCATAAGGAACCAACGACTCGGATCACCTCCGTATGAGAGGAGTCTCAAGAAAAGGATAGATGGTGGGTCCTAGGCTTTAAGGAACCAACGCCTCGGATCACCTCCGGATCAGAGGAGTCTCGAGAAAAGGATAGATGAATGGTCCGAGGCAATAACGAACCAATGACTCGGATCTCCTCCGGATCAGAGGATTCTCGAGGAAAGGATAAATGGTTGGTCCTAGGCTATAAGAACCAACGACTCGGATCACCTCCAGATCCGAGGAGTCAAGAGGAAAGGATAGATGGTTGGTCCAAGGCTATAAGGAACCAACGACTTGGATCACCTCCGGATCGGATGAGCCTCGAGAATAGGATAGATGGATAGTTTCTCCTAGGCTATAAGGAACCAACGACTCTGATCACCAACGGATCCGAAGAGTCTCGAGGAAAGGATAGATGGTTGGTGCTAGGCTATAAGGAACCAACGACTCGGATAACCTCCGGATCTGAGGATTCTCGAGAAGAGGATAGATGGTTGGTCCAAGGCTATATGGAACCAACGACTCGGATAACCTCTGGATCAGAGGAATCTCGAGAAAAGGATGGATGGTTGGTCCAAGGCTAAAAGGAACCTACGACTCGGATCAATTCCGGATTAGAGGAGTCTCGAGAAAAGGATAAATGGTTGATCCTAGGCTATAAGGAACCAACGACTCGGATCACCTCAGGATCAGAGGAGCCTCCTAAAAAGAAAAGATGGTTGGTCCTAGGCAATAAGGAACCAACGACTCGGATCACCTCAGGATCAGAGGAGTCTCGAGGGGAGGATAGACGGTTGGTCCTAGGTTAAAAGGCACCAACGACTCGGATCACCTCCTGATCCGAGGAGTCTCATGAAACGGGTAAATGGTTGGTCCTAAGCTTTTAGGAACCAACAACTTGGACCACCTCCGGATCAGTGGTGTCTCGAGCAATGGATAGATGGTTGGTCCTAGGCTAAAAGGAACCAACGACACGAATCACCTCCAGATCAGAGGAGTCTCGAGAAACGGATAGATGGTCGGTCCTACGCTATAAAGAACGAACGACTCTGATCACCTCCGGATCAGAGGAGTCTCGAGAGAAGGATAGATGGTTCGTCCTAGGCTATAAGGTACCAATGACTAGGCTCACCTCCGGATCTGAGGAGTCTCGAGAAACGGATAGATGGTTGGTCCTAGGCTATAAGGAACCAACGACACCGATCACCTCCGGATCAGAGGTGTCTCGAGAAAAGGAAAGATGGTTGGTCCTCGGCTATAATGAGCCAACGACTCGGATCACCGACGGATCAGAGGAGTCTTGAGAAATGGATAGATGGATAGTTGGTCCTAAGCTATAAGGAACCAACGACTCATATCACCTCCGTATCAGAGGAGTCTTGAGAAAAGTATAGATGGTGGGTCCTAGGCTTTAAGGAACCAACGACTCAGATCACCACCGGATCAGCGAGGTCTCGAGAAAAGGATAGATGAATGGTCCTAGGCCATAAGGCACCAACGACTCGGATCACCTCCGGATCAGAGGAGTCACGAGGAAAGGATAAATGGTTGGCCCTAGGCTATAAGAACCAACAACTCAGATCTCCTCCAGATCCGAGGAGTCTAGAGGAAAGGATAGATGGTTGGACCTAGGCTATACGGAACCAACGACTTGGATCACCTCCGGATCGGAGGAGCCTCGAGAATAGGATAGATGGATAGTTTGTCCTAGGCTATAAGGAACCAATGACTCGGATCACCTCCGGATCAATGGAGTCTCGAGAAAAGGATAGACGGTTGGTCCTAGGCTATAAGGAACCAACGACTCGGAACCCCTCTGGATCAGAGGAGTCTCGAGAAAAGGAAAGATGGTTGGTCCTAGGCTATAAGGAACCAACGACTCGGATCACCTCCGGATCAGAGGCGTCTCGAGAAAAGGATTGATGGATAGTTGGACTTAGGCTAAAAGGAACCAAGGACTCGGATCACCTCCGGATCAGAGGAGTCTCGAGGAAAGGATAGATGGTTGGTCCTAGGCAATAAGGAACCAACGACCCAGATCACCTTTGGATCAGAGGAGTCTCGAGAAAAGGATAGATGGTTGGGCCTAGGCTATAAGGAACCGACGACTCGGATCACGTCCGGATCAGAGGAGTCTCGAGAAAAGGATAGATGGTTGGTCCTAGGCTATTAGGAACCAACGACTCGGATCACCTCCGGATCAGAGGAGTCTCGAGCAATGGATAGATGGTTGGTCCTAGGCTATAAGGAACCTACGACTCGGATCACCTCTGTATCAGGGGAGTCTCGAGAAAAGGATAGATGGATAGTTGGTCCTAGGCTATAAGGAACCAACGACTCGGATCACCTCCAGATCAGAGGATTCTCGAGAAAAGGATAGATGGTTGGACCTAGGCTATAAGGAACCGACGACTCGGATCACGTCCGGATCAGAGGAGTTTCGAGAAAAGGGTAGATGGTTGGTCCTAGGCTACTAGGAACCAACGACTCGGATCACCTCCGGATCAGAGGAATCTTGAGCGAAGGATAGATGGTTGGTCCTAGGCTATACGAAACCTACGACTCGGATCAGCTCCGGATCAGAGGAGTCTCGAGAAAAGGATAAATGGTTGGTCCTTGGCTATAAGGAACCAACAACTCGGATCACCTCAGGATCAGAGGAGCCTCCTGAAAAGAAAAGATGGTTGGTCCTAGGCAATAAGGAACCAACGACTCGGATCACCTCAGGATCAGAAGAGTCTCAAGGGGAGGTTAGAAGGTTCGTCCGAGGTTAAAAGGCACCTACGACTCGGATCATCTCTAGATCCGAGGAGTCTCGTGAAACGGGTAAATTGTTGGTCCTAAGCTTTATGGAACCAACAACTCGGACCACCTCCAGATCAGAGGAGTCTCGAGCATTGGATGGATGGTTGGTCCTATGCTAAAAGGAACCAACGACATGAATCACCTCCGGATCCGAGGAGTCTCGAGAAAAGGATAGATGGTTGGTCCTATGCTATAAAGAACCAACGACTCCGATCACCTCCGGATCAGTGGAATCTCGAGAAAAGATAGAAGGTTGGTCGAGGCTATATGGAACCAATGACACAGATCACCTCCGGATCGGAGGAGTCTCGAGGAAAGGATAAAAGGTTGGTCGTAGGCTATAAGGAACCAACGACTCGGATCACCTCCGGATCCGAGGAGTCTCGAAGAAAGGATAGATGGTTGGTCCTAGGCTATAAGTAACCAACGACTCAGATAACCACCGGATCTGAGGACTCTCGAGAAAAGGATAGATGGTTGGTCCAAGGCTATAAGGAACCAACGACTCGGATAACCTCTGGATTAGAGGAGTCTCGAGAAAAGGATGGATGGTTGGTCCAAGGCTATAAGGAACCAACGACTCGGATCACCTCCGGATCTGAGGACTCTCGAGAAAAGGATAGATGGTTGGTCCAAGGCTATTAGGAGACAACCACTCGGATCACCTCAGGATCGGAGGAGTCTCGAGAAATGGATAAATGGTTGGTCCTAGGCTATAAGGAACCAACGACCTGGATCAGCTCCGGATCAGAGGAGCCTCGAGGAATGGATAGATGGTTGGTCCTAGGCTATAAGGAACCAATGACACGGATCAACTCAGGATCAGGGGAGTCTCGAGAAAAGGATAGATGGTTGGTCCAAGGCTATTAGGAAACAATCACTCGGATCACCTCCGGATCAGAGGAGTCTCGAGAAAGGGATAAATGGTTGGTCCTAGGCTATAAGGAACCAACGACTCGGATCACCTCCGGATCAGAGGAGCCTCCAGAAAAGGATAGATGGTAGGTCCAAGGTTATAAGGAACAAACGACTCGGATTACCTCTGGGTCAGAGGAGTCTCGAGAAAAGGATAGATGATTGGTCTTAGGCTATATGGAACAAACGACTCGGCTCACCTCTGGATCAGAGGAGTCTCGAGAAAAGGATAGATGGTTGGTCCTAGGCTATAAACAACCAACGACACCGATCACCTCCGGATCAGAGGAGTCTCGAGAAAAGGAAAGATGGTTGGTCCTCGGCTATAATGACACAACGACTCGGATCACCTACGGATCAGAGGTGTCTCGAGAAATGGATAGATGGATAGTTGGTCCTAGGCTATAAGGAACCAACGACTCGGATCACCTCCATTTGAGAGGAGTCTCGAGAAAAGGATAGATGGTGGGTCCTAGGCTATAAGGAACCAACGAGTCGGATCACCTCCGGATCATAGGAGTCTCGAGAAAAGGATACATGAATGGTCCTAGGCCATAAGGAACCAACGACTCGGATCACCTCCGGATCAGAGGATTCTCGAGGAAAGGATAAATGGTTGGTCCTACGCTATAAGAACCAACGACTTGGATCACCTCCAGATACGAGGGGTCTAGAGGAACGGATAGATGGTTGGTCCAAGGCTATAAGGAACCAACGACTTGGATCACCTCCGGATCGGTGGAGCCTCGAGAATAGGATAGATGGATAGTTTCTCCTTGGCTATAAGGAACCAACGACTCGTATGACCTCCGGATCCGAGGAGTCTCGAGGAAAGGATAGATGGTTGGTCCTATGCTATAAGTAACCAACGACTCGGATAACCTCCGGATCTGAGGACTCTCGAGAAAAGGATAGATGGTTGGTCCAAGGCTATAAGGAACCAACGACTCGGATAACCTCTGGATTAGAGGAGTCTCGAGAAAAGGATGGACGGTTGGTCCACGGCTATAAGGAACCAACGACTCGGATCACCTCCGGATCTGAGGACTCTCGAGAAAAGGATAGATGGTTCGTCCAAGGCTATTAGGAAACAACCACTCGGATCACCTCAAGATCGGAGGAGTCTCGAGAAATGGATAAATGGTTGGTCCTAGGCTATAAGGAACCAATGACCTGGATCAGCTCCGGATCAGAGGAGTCTCGAGGAATGGATAGATGGTTGGTCCTAGGCTATAAGGAACCAACGACACGGATCAGCTCAGGATCAGGGGTGTCTCGAGAAAAGGATAGATGATTGGTCCTAGGCTATAAAGAACCAATGACTCGGATCACTTCCGGATTAAAGGAGTCTTGAGAAAAGGATAGAAGGTTGGTCCAAGGCTATAAGGAACCAACGACTCGGATCACCTCTGGATCTGAGGAATCTCGAGGAATGGATAGATGGTTGGTCCTAGTTTATATGGAACCAACGACTCAGACATCCTCCGGATCAGAGGAGTCTCGAGGAAAGGATAGTAGGTTGGTCCTAGGCTATAAGGAACCAACGACTCGGATCACCACCGGATTAAAGGTGTCTCGAGAAAAGGATAGAAGGTTGGTCCAATGCTATAAGGAACCAACGACTCGGATCACCTCCGGATCTGAGGAATCTCGAGGAATGGATCGATGGTTGGTCCTAGTTTATAAGGAACCAACGACTCGGACAACCTACGGATCAGAGGACTTTCGAGGAAAGGATAGATGGATAGTTGGTCCTAGGCTATAAGGAACCAACGACTTGGATCACCTCCGGATCGGAGGATTCTCACGGGGAGGATAGATGGTTGGTCCTAGGTTAAAAGGCACCTACGACTCGGATCACCTCTGGATCCGTGGAGTCTCGTGAAATGGGTAATTGGTTGGTCCTAAGCTTTAAGGAACCAACAACTCGGACCACCTCCGGATTAGAGGAGTCTCGAGCAATGGATAAATGGTTGGTCCTAGGCTAAAAGGAACCAACGACACGAATCACCTCCTGATCAGAGCAGTCTCGAGAAAAGGATAGATGGTTGGTCCTACGCTATAAAGAACCAACGACTCCGATCACCTCCAGATCAGAGGAGTCTCGAGAGAAGGATAGATGGTTGGTCCTAGGCTATAAGGAACCAACGACTCGGCTCACCTCTGGATCAAAGGAGTCTTGAGAAAAGGATAGATGGTTGGTCCTAGGCTATAAAGAACCAACGACACCGATCACCTCCGGATCAAAGGAGTCTTGCGAAAAGGATAGATGGTTGGTCCTAGGCTATAAAGAACCAACGACACCGATCACCTCCGGATCAGAGGAGTCTCGAGAAAAGGAAAGATGGTTGGTCCTCGGCTATAAGGAGTCAACAACTCTGATCACCTACGGATCAGAGGTGTCTCGAGAAATGGATAGATGGATAGTTGGTCCTAGGCTATAAGGAACCAATGACTCGGATCAACTCCGTATTAGAGGAGTCTCGAGAAAAGTATAGATGGTGGGTCCTAGGCTATAAGGAACCAACGACTCGGATCACCTCCGGATCAGAGAGGTCTCGAGAAAAGCTTAGATGAATGGTCCTAGGCCATGAGGAACCAATGACTCGGATCACCTTCGGATCAGAGGAGTCTTGAGGAAAGGATAAATGGTTGGCCCTAGGCTATAAGAACCAACGACTCGGATCACCT